>JANJGK010004782.1:0-56097 GCA_039081455.1 Macrobrachium rosenbergii
GAATTTAGAGGGAAAACCTCCGGTTGGGAAGCAATGAAACTGATCGATGTTTACATAAGGATTTATCCCATTTGTGGATTTTTCTGTTTTGATTATGTACGTTCATGACAGCTAACACCATTTCAGGTTTTAATATAATGATATGTTTCTTTCAACAGGAATTCGAGTTTCGTCCTGAGAGGACGAATATTTGGGAAGTGGTGTTTTTACTCTTACATACTATGACATATATTGTGGTCTAGTATAACTATGACCTTATTACTTTGTTTAATGACCAGGGTGTTATTCACTAGTATTGCTTGGTATAGAGTTATTCATATGCTTGTTTGTGAAACAGTATTTCCTTTAGTTATGTTTTCCATTGATAGGGGGTGTGAATTACTCCATTTCATGACCGTAGGTTTTGCAGAATCTCTTCCGTTTATTTCTTCAATAAAGTCTAATTTATCTTCTCAGTGTTTAAATCCAGTAGGCCTTTGTGTAAAGATAGGTTTAGTGAGATAAGACGACCAAGGAGAAGGGATTTGCTGACCCAGGGATGAGCCCCGGCTACCACAGACATCTTGGAGAAGTAAGATGATTGATTCTGTTATTAAAACAGATACACCAATAACAGACGGCCCATCTTGACCCGGGAGGGCCATTACAGATATATATATATATATATATATATATATATATATATATATATATATATATATATATATATATATATATATATATATATATATATATATATATATATAAATTATATATATATATATATATATATATATATATATATATATATATATATATATATATATATATATATATATATATATATATATATATATATATATAAATATATATATATATATATATATATATATATATATATATATATATATATATATATATATATATATATATATATATATATATATATATATATATATATATATATATATATATATATATATATATATATATATATGTATATATATATGTATATATATATATATATATATATATATATATATGTATATATATATATATATATATATATATATATATATATATATATATATATATATATATATATATATATATATATATTATCGTGAGTTTGCATTCCATTTTCTTTGAATCTTTTAACATCTCCTTTTATAAAAGTGGATCAAAATGCTTCGCTCTGAATTACATTATATTCTTTTGCGTCTTAATTCTTCCTGTTTCTATTCAGTTACCCGTACCATAGATTACAGCGTTTATAAGATATACGGTAATAAAAGATATAAACCTAATTACTTTCCTTATTCCAGGGTTCTCGTACAGCTCTCCCTGTGAAGTTGTAATCTCTTTCATCTTACGACAATAGAATCCTAAATTGCCACATTGATTACTTGGTTGATCTCTCTCTCTCTCTCTCTCTCTCTCTCTCTCTCTCTCTCTCTCTCTATCTCTCTCTCTCTCTCTCTCTCTCTGTGTGTGTGTGTGTGTGTGTGTGTGTGTGTGTATGTCATTCATACACTCTTATACAGGTATTTTCAGTATATAGGTATTCCTTCCTCAGATAAGAATTAACTGAACATCTAAGTGAAAAGGAAGATACACGCACCTTGCCTCTATTCATGAAGAAAAAAAAAATGAAAATAAAGTCAACTGTAAACAAGCATATACAAGGCAAAGCGACAGTGCCAGATTAAGAATATTGTTTATGAATATTTTAAATCTTTTAACTTGCCATAAGTTATCCATCAACAAAATGTTTTCATTTATCTCTTGCTCTTTCATAGTTTTTCATGTTGCATGTAGGAAAGTCTGTTATTCAGCCTTTAATGATACCTCTTCTCTTCTCTTCTAGCGTAGATGTTACTTATTCGGAGTTGATTTCTTTTCTGATTGCGGGAGTTTTAACGACACAGTTTTCGTAAAGACCACATTTGTTCTTACTGTAAAGAAAGAACACCATGGTCTGAATAAACACTATTGCACATTAATCTCCCTTCATCAGGATATTATCAATTTTACGTACTTTCATTAACTTATAAATCCCGGGATATTAATTTGTGAGGTAATTGGTTGACTCTTTCACTAATTACTCAATTGAAAGAGTTTAATGACGCCAATAATGTCATGGTTATTATCGCTTGACACAGTTCCTCAAGGGTTTAAAGTTATGGGATATTTAATTTAACTGTTTCTTAAACATAGCGTTTTGTAAACCTGTAGAACGAACATCAAATTTAAAAGGAATATGTGACACAATACAACAATTGCTTCATTAAAGCTGGAAAACAACAAATGAAGTATGAAAGCCAGGGGCATATTTGATCGAAAAACAAAATCTGAAAATCATTTCATATGCCAGTAACTTATATAACCTAATAATTTGTATGTACTTGTAAAAAATCGATTTTATTACAAAGAAGGACGCAACAGGATTTCATACGTGTAAAAAAATTCCTGTAATTAAATATCTGTTACAAAAATTATCCAGAAAAAGGGAACTTGGGGATACAAGAAGAGAAAAAAAGTGAACATCATTTTACAAAAGTGCAAAATAGTACGTGAAGAACGGAATTCAAAGAGAAACTAATGCCTGTATTGATTAGAAAGGGACTACGTTGTGTCGAGATATTCATGTTACTCTTATACGCTCTAGCTTGCGAAGTGATTTTTTTTTTTATTTGGAAGTATGACAGGAATTTAGTTGGTTTTCAACAAATGCCAAATAATAGGATTATTATTATAATAAGTGTGCTTGCTGCTGATGAAACCTTTATTTTTTTTTTAAATAAAGACAAACTTATTGATATTGGCAATTAAGTAAAGTAGTTGATTTAAGAAGTAGTTTTACCTATGTCAATTAAGTATGATCCCCCTGATATGGCAGGCATCTTGGCGAAAGAGGCATAATAATAATAACCGAATTACAAGAAAACTGAGCCGTCGACGAGACCGATGTGGACCGTGCCACAAACCTGGAGTAACAGGAAGGATGGGGACGGAATTAAATGGCATCGCAGCAGGGCATCAACATAAAAAAAAAAAAAAATATATATATATATATATATATATATATATATATATATATATATATATATATATATATATATATATATATATATATATATATATATATATATATATATATATATATATATATATATATATATATATATATATATATATATATATATATATATATATATATATATATATATATATATATATGTGTATATGCACCGAAGTTTTTTTCGGCGCAGTCGAGTTTTCTGTACGGCCGGTACAACGTACAACAACGCCGCCGAAAATGGATCCATTTTTCCGGTGGTCTCGGTGTAATGTTGTGCGAGCCGCTGCCCAAAAACTTTAACCACTGCCCGGTGGTAGCCTGTCCTATATCGTTGCCATAAGCAAGATTATGGTTAACTTTAACCTTAAATAATATAAAAACCACCGAGGAGGCTAGAGGGCTGCAATTTGGTAAGTTTAATGATTGGAGGGTGGATGATCAACATACCAATTTGCAGCCCTCTAGCCTCAGTAGTTTTTAAGATCTGAGGGTGGACAGAAAAATTGCGGACACAAAAAGTGCGGACGGACAGACAAAGCCGGCACAACAGTTTTCTTTGCAGAAAACTAAAAAGGAAGACACGGAGCATCGTTATATTACAAATAAAGATAATGCTATAAAGGGTACTACTGGAAGACATATTGTTGGCATTTGAATATGTTAGGAAGATTTAAATCTCATGTAAACATTGATACTGCATCTGGTACTAAGAAAAGTAGAGAGAGAGAGAGAGAGAGAGAGAGAGAGAGAGGGAGAGAGAGAGAGAGAGATTTTTCAGCGACAAGCTATAGTATACTTGAGGTCCAGTTGCATATGCACAATTCTTGGTGGTGGATTTAATCAGCAATTTTGTATGAGGGATTGAAGTAACGATAATGAAGTAAAGTAAGTATACCTTAGTTTTACCAGACCACTGAGCTGATTAACAGCTCTCCTAGGGCTGGCCTTATCATCTAAGGTATTAGGTAAATTCATCTACTGGATAAAGTCTTTAAGAGTATAGGGAATGAAAATAATAATCACATACAAACAGGTTGCCAAAGTACACATACACTCATGATAACTTTGCTTCCAGGATAGATAGATTAAATAAGAAAAAAACTGTTTAATCATATACCATTTTCAGAAATAATCCCAGTCAACTTCGTTGGCCATAGAAAGGAAGAAAGATCGATAGGTAGTTAGCAACACGAGTGTTTGTTTTCAGTAATGTGCGTTAGATTCATGCAAGTCTAAAAGAGGACCCATTCGTATACACAGGCACAGAATGGTTGTTAAATTTACAATGAAATGGGAAATCAATGAATTATTGAAAATTTCCAAAACATTACTCAGACATAGATGTAAAAGTAAAAGAAGAACCATTATCTGGTGAGAAGCTCTCCTCAATGATACGTCAAAGGAATCTTCATATTCATGGGGATTCAAAACATGAATCCCTGAGAATACAACTTGATGTTCTCTGTCAAGGGTCTGGTGGTAGCCCCTCTGTCTTGCCGCCGATGAAAGGATGTCTCAATTGCACTAAAATGTCCTTTTTGAAGTACCCGTTGTTAACAAGGAATTCGGATGTTTGGGCAAGTTCTGTATTGTTAAGTGCCAGGTTCGTGGCATGGTGATGGTGCAACCTTGGGAGCCGGGTTACAAGAGTATGGACAAAGAATTTGCAGTTGATAGATGGCCTTCTTGCAAGTGAAGCGGAAACTAGAACACCCCTAAAATTTCATAGCTACTATATAACATACAGAAAGGACTATACAAAACCTATACCTGATGCAATGATGATATTCAACAATAAATGCTAAGAGTGTGTCTTTATCCTTGTTAATCTTCTTTTATTTAATTTAGTAAATCTAACAAATGCAGAATCAACATTAGAAATAAATGTCACTTTCATGGTGTGAAAAAAGGAACTCCCTCCTTCCCATTGCTTAGGGCAAAAAAAAAAAAAAAAATCACACGCTGATAACGCATATCAAGTTGAAATTGCGATGATATTCGACAGTCGAAAACATCGTTACCTGCTTAAAGGAGATTTGTACCTTCGACGTGAATAGGATTCGGGTCACCAATAATTTTCGCAATCAAAAAATACTAAAGACAAGCGAACAAACAGCTTATGATATGAAAAGAAAAATACTCGTCCAAAAAATGTACGGACACAGGTCCTTCTGGCGGTCCTGGAAAAGAGGTATCTATAAAATGGAAGAGAGAGGTGAACGGGGCGTGGGATCTAGGAAACCATTTTTCAGGCAAAGGGTAAGACAACAATCCCGTTCAAAATAGTATATAAGTGAAATTCTCGTTTTGTAGGAAAATTAAGCGCTCTGTTCGGATATTATTTTTCTTACATTCTTCCAATTTTTCCATTCCTTAATAGGTGCTTTTAAGTTGCGGAATACTTCTCCACAGTCATACAGCGCTGACAGTTCAATGATGAATATTATGGTTTTTACATTAATTATTTCTCGGAAGTTATATTCACGAAGATTTTCTACTAGAAACTGAAAATGAACAGATAATCACAGGGTTTTTTGTCAGTAAAGGAAAGATTTGTGAGATGTAAATGTGAGGGTGATAAAAAATAAATGAAATATACAGATCAGACGATAACTTCCTCTCTCTCTCTCTCTCTCTCTGGCCATTATATCTATTACGTTTGGGGAAATCATCGCAAAATATGGGCCATTAGTGGGAACAAAAGAGCTCGCGAGCAAGACAAGAAAGTCAATCAAGTGTCCTGCCAAGGAAGAAACTATTCGCTTTCTGTAACGCAAACGAGATACTTTCTCCGAAACAAAGCCCTAAGAATTTTCCAGGCGTAGAGGACAAATAGACGGGCCAAATACCCAGACCGACAGACAGACAGACAGAAAGAACATGCATACACACACACATTCTAACAGATACCACACACACACACACACACACACATATATATATATATATATATATATATATATATATATATATATATATATATATATATATATATATATATATATATATATATATATATATATATATATATATAAAGACAAAATTCAAGAAAAAAGAGAAACAATGGAGTGTTTCAAGGCCTTTCGACTTTTAGTCCTTTACGTAGCAGACTGAAGAAATTTAGAAATACGTTTATAAAGAAAGCTCATATAAATGACAGATGAGGATTGCAAAGGAAAAAAATACGTACCTGGAATCCAACACAACTGAAGAATCAGTAGAACTGCCAAAACGGGGTTAAGCATTTAAGAGGTTTTACAAAGGATTACGCTCAACCGTTCAGAAGCAGGGACAGGACAATTAAAAGATCATGCAAGGAGGTGACTGACCACCAAAAAATGTTATAAAAGTACAACTTAATAATTCTCTTTGCCTTTTTTTTTTTTTTTTTTTTGGTAAACAATACACATATGAATACAGAGTTTTGGGGAATGTCTGGAACACCCAGACAGTCGATGAAAGACTTTCACAGCCAAGCCCATGAAATTCCAAATTTGATATGCCTTTTGTCAGGGCCTTGACCCCTCTCTCTCTCTCTCTCTCTCAATAACCTTCTATTGTGCCCATTTTCCCGCCCCACTCCCTCTGCCAATCATCTTCCTTCGCAGGTACGACTTGAAAACACTTGATCTCATCAGAACAGATCTGACGAGATTTGCCCCGTTTCTGAGGTCTAAAGGAAATCAAGGAACAATTCAAAATTGCCCGTGAAGACGCGACCCTAGCGCGGGTCAAGGAGGTAGGTCAGTCAGTGAGTAACCAGCCACGGTGAAGATGAGTCATGCAGCTGTATATACTATATATATATATATATATATATATATATATATATATATATATATATATATATATATATATATATATATATATATATATATATATATATATATATATATATATATATATATATATATATATATATATATATATATATATATATATATATATATATATATATATAATACATGTATACATACATATATACTGTATCATGACTGACGGTGGTTACCATTATTGCTACTTACTTGGCTATTGGAGATCACTTAAATCCGCAGTTAGGGGAGCGCACGCTTATATAGAAATAATGCTCCGATTTCTATGAAATTTTTATATTATACATATATATAAGGTGATTTTCCAGAAAAAAATTTGAGAGTGATCGGATGATTATTTTGGCTTCTATTAAAAAAAATAAATAAAATTAAAAATGTTTCTCCTCCTTCATTTTTAGAGCTATTGTGATGCGGCTTCATACACATTGTCGGAAAAAGTCATGGGAAGAGTTTTTCTATTTTTCCTTTTTTTTTGGATGGAGGCGAGGGGGGATTTTCCCCCCAAATTTGTATAATTTCATTATCACGGGTTCCTCGTCAACCAAAGAAAAAATCTAGGCCCCAAAAATATTCGCCTTTCTTAACTCTTTCCAATGGTATATTTAACTTTAAACTTGGCCTAAAAATAAAAAAAGTAGTTAGCTTTTGAAGTGCAAAAAAGTGAAAACTGAGAAAAACGACTGTAAAGGTCAACAAGTGTTTTTTTTTTTTTTTCACTCGTGGGGAAAAAACTTATCTTAGAACATTATTTTGATTGATTTCTGGCTCCAGGTCACCCCCCGCCCTTTATAAAAAGGGGTATTATTCGCTCGAGGCGAGGGTATCATCAAGTACCACCTGACTCATTGTTGCCTGGTTTGAAACTAAGAAACTAAAAGTTTAGTAGCTACCAGGCTGATATTCTTGACTCATTTTCAGTCGTTTTTTTTTTACTTGTTTGGTCTATTTGGTCTTTGGAGTTTGATTTTCAAGCCTTTGTGTCTCTCAAATGAAGAATGTCTTCTATACTTTCACTTGTGCCAAACAGATGCGTTAGTAAGTTGAATTTCTCAGAGCCGAAGTTGTGTTCAATTTCCTCAATGTTTATCTCACTCAGTTGATGGTGCTGAGATTTTCCATTGCTAATTCGCATTTGCTGGGGCACTAACCGTAAACCTTCACGATTGGCACTTCATTAAAATATCAGTATCCCATCTATTGGCAGAGACGTAGACCTGAACATTACCCCTGCAATTTCCTACCTTGCATCTAATACCCGACACTATTTTAACTGAGATCTAGATATAATGAACTTGTCATCATATACTCCCTTTTCATCATCCTTTATTCATTTCATCAACTGCGAGCGTATTTGTGAAGGTGAAAGTATATAGAATGTATTTAGAGTTACTGGATGTAAAAAAAAAAAAAAAAAAAAAACGGCAAAAAGCACCGCAAATAGCGAAAAAATTGCTCAGAGTAAAAAGTTGCCCTCCGACCGCCTTCAACGTTTGGGGGCAACTGACTCGGCTTTGTCCCGACTCTCGGCACCCTCTCTTAGACCAAGCAAGTCAGACGTAGGAGATAAGGTGATATAAAAATCAAAATAATTAATAAATTAGGCGAATAAAGAAAAAAATGACAATAGTCATTAGGAGACAAACGTCAGCCCTACCTCACCGTGTGGGGGGGGGGGCGGAGGCCCAAAACCCCATCAGCTTTAATATTTCGAAAAAATGCTTTGGTCACGGGATAACGAAGGTGTTCCTCATGTCTTACGGCCACTTAACCATTTTTTTTTTTTATTTCAAAAATATTCATAAAAAATCGAAGAGTGCGCTCCCCTTTATTCACTAATAGTCGGTGATTACTAGAGGTACAGTGACTATACTGTATAAACTTTTTTAGGGCACACACAAATAAATTTAAAATGTTCAGGAAATGTAGTCAAATTTTGGAAAAAGTTCCAAAAATCAAAAGTATGGTACTTGCAAAGTCAGAACGTTTCTGCTGGTCTCAAATTGAAGCAAAGTCCTTACGGATGATGAGCCTGTTAAGGTGTTTGTCATTTTAATTCACAGAACTATTCGGTTTGGTCTACAGAAACAAAAGATTAATATTTACGGATCGGTAATTAGTGTTATTGGAATTTTTAGGTGTGTTCCATTTCTCAATAATAATAATAATAATAATAATAATAATAATAATAATAATAATAATAATAATAATAATAATAATAATTATTATTATTATTATTATTATTATTATTATTATTATTATTATTATTATTCCATTTGTTATGGTTTCATAAAGAGATAAGTGACAAGTTTATTAAGGGTTCAGAGACCTCGGGGTCTGCATGAATTTTGAAACAGTCAGTTCCTAGTAAAGGGTTGATTTTAAACTGGTATGAAATTTTCAAAAACGATAAAGTCGGAAAACACAATAAGGGATTAGGAGGTGGAGAATGCCTACATCTAAATAAATTGCATGTTTTTTCCAGTAGCAAATATCTAAAGGCGTTAACGCAAACGTTGTCTCGACGGGTGAGGGAAAAGAAGTAGGTCAAAGTTGTCATTAAAAGTAGAGGAAAAGTTTACATGGAAATGAAATGAAAGACACCACTTCGGAAAAAACTTTCTTCAAAAATTCTCAATTCTCTCTCTCTCTCTCTCTCTCTCTCTCTCTCTCTCTCTCTCTCTCTCTCTCTCTCTCTCTCTCTCTCTCTCTCTCTCAAACGCGAAAAGAGAAAATATTCCGACTATATACCAGTTTTGTCTAATAATGTAAAAAAGAAGACTCACCATCCGGAAAGGCCATGAGAGTGTTATAGCTGTTCAGAAATTTGTATGAAGGTCAGTGACCTTCAGTAAACACTAAGGAAGTCCACAACAGCAAACGTATTTCTTATCCAAGCAATTACAATGATTCCAGTATATTAAAATGTCTTGTTCTGCCATTAAGTACATCTAAGAATTATCTGGAGGACACCATAGATATTCGACGGGTGCTTAAGGGTGCGCCCACATTACAGTTAAGCAAATCCTATACAGGTCAGAAACTTATCTCACAGTCACAAAAAGCATGAATACAATTTAACAATCGTAAGTGGAGAACGGATCTTTAGCAAGTGTTGGATAACCGTATACAGCAGTGGTTAAGAATACCAATATGCCGTTAACTTGTATTTCAAACCTGTTTGTGATATGCATCCATACTTTGCCGACGTGTGGGCGCACCTGTAGGCAGTTTAAGGGATATTGTCTTGTCGTACCGCTTGAGGCTTTACAGTAGTGTGACTAAAGCACTACTATGAGATTCAGGGCCTCTGTAACATGGTTTTTTGGACTTTGCTCCTTATCAAAGCATCGGATGTAGCTGAAAGTTGACATATGTATATTTTACAACCACACACAAATTTTTTCTGCATTATCAATAACCTAAACCCGATAGTTTTAATTTTTATAGAGTAAAAATTATCTAGCCGACGCCACGACCAATGAATACTAGCCAAGAGTCGAAAAACATTCATTACGTAAGCAAGGTAAACACCGTTTGACGAAATGTTGGCCCGCCCATCCACCAGACAAACTCATCCACCTTGTTACATCGGCTCTGAAACCCATAGCAGCCAAGAATGGGTAACAGGATTTGGAACTGTCCCCGTGGTTGCAAAACTGCATTTGTCTTACGACTTGCAACTTTATACAGTCAAGAGAAAGCCCGTGGCCATACTTACTATAGCCTGAATAGGTAATTATTCAGTTTCTAGTTTAAATACAATGTTTATGGTCTGATTTGTATTTAGCGTAACGTAATTATAATACTTTTAATGTCATTCAGGATTTTGAAAATTTCCATTAACTATTCACTATGCCACCAAGAGAGAGAGAAAGAGAGAGATTGTATGTAAACAGTCTTTATATAACTATATTTGTTAAAATAAGATTTTTATCCAAAGTAAATACAAGCTTATATGTGCTAAAATCTCCAGCAGACCAACGGATCATCCGACATAATTTTTTTTCTTTATCTTTAGCTTCAACATCGGCAATAACATACCCACTTGCCATAATTTGTTAGCTTAATGAAATAACCTATCATCTAATGTTAAACTTAATTTCTGAGGAGGCCATGGCTTATTGCACAGTGAAAAAAACATGACAAAGACTTTATGAATGGCGGAACGATACATAGATGTGGGTGGGGTATCTGTGTTAGCGTAGTAATACTACTGTAGCAGTAGTGCCGCAACAGTAGTAATAGCAGTAATACCCATGAATTAAACGTTTAGGCCAAATGCTGGGATCCTTGAGGATCATTTAGCACTTCTTACAACTACTCGAGAAATTAGTTTTTATAGCCAGAAGTTGAATTTTCTAATCCAACAATGCCCATGATAGTCTTCAGTGTTATCCTGAATTATAACGAGGCCAAAGTGGGTGGAGCCTCATGAATTCATCATTCTGACGATAATTATTGGTGAAGGTTTAAAGCCAAAATACGGTACCGGCTATTTTTGTTTTTTTCAGTAAATAGGTAGATAGCCAGTAAATAAAAATTGTTTGACATTGGATATAGCAGTTATCAAATCAAGCTTGTCTACTATGGTTTTGAAAATTACCAACTATTCCCTACATCTTGTCAATCTGATTGTGACATATAAAGTAGACTGTAATTTCTTAGGAAACTTATTTTGGGAGTTAGACTAATAATCGAAGTGTTTTTGTATTTATTAACATATTTTGTTGGTTTGTTCATTATGACAATTATCAGTGGAGAGGTTTCAGAGTTCATAAAGGTGTAGTGCTTTGCTTGTATTTAAATTTTTATGTCATTGTTGCCAGAGGTCTAGCCTTCGTTACGTATAGCCAATCATCCACCGAGAAAGAGGGAAGAAATGCTGTCATAAGTTACGTAACGAGTGCGTTCGAAACCTTTTCTCTGAGTAAGTTGGCCCGTCTTCAAAAAATAGGCACTTTTACATTATAAGTACCAAATTTATTCAACCTACGTAATGCAGAATACAGTCAAAATTTATGTGTAGATATAATGTGTATTCTGAATAAGCGTTATATTTATGAAATGCATACATAAAAAGTTATTGCGAAAAAAACCGTATTACAGAGGCCCTGAATCTCATAGTAGGTTACTTGGCTGATTGTAACTCATAGATGTGGCTTAGCACCAGTAGCTGGCGGAAAGAATGGGAAAAGGGGTGGGGTGTCTTTTCCTAAGAACAGCTCGGTGCTTCCAGCTGAGGTTAAAGTAAACCCTTTTGAACTGAAATATCTTGTTCTCCTTTACTGCTTGGGATGACTGGTGATGTCGAAGTTTCCCTTCTGCCTTCTGCCTGTCTGCTCTGCTCTCTCTCGCTCCTGAACCGTAATGTGTAGCAGCTGTCAGTCCCAAACGTTTCTAGCATACGACTGCATTGACAAAAGTTGACGTTTCTATCCAGTCCTATTTCAATGTAAAAGGTAGGACTTGCATGCAAACTTATCAGTACATAGGTTTTTAGGTAATCTAAGCCCGCTGTCCGCGGTGAGGTAGCCTATGGCAGTTGATGTTTTTCTATAGAACTTTACCTGCTGAACAAGAATTTCAAGTAAAATTTTGTTGGTCGGCTGTAACTAAAGCGTAATTGACACTTGAAGACTGCACACAGGTACCATGGGTCCCCTGCACTGGCGCATACAGCTCAAGGGTAAATTACAGTTTAGCTGCAGCCGACGGGCAAAACATTACCCTAAACTCATGCAAAGCAAGCAAAGCAACACTGAAAAATGTCAACTGCCACAGGCTACCTCAACTGCACACTAACCGTTGCTTGCGATCGGGGCAAAGAAACGTAAACGGTAAACAAATCCGCCATCTTGGGTTACGTAACCACTAGGGAGCCATATGTTCAGCATGGGGGGTGGGGAAGGTGGGGTACTGCACAAAAGGTACAAGTTGGTAAAGTGACATAGGACTGTTATGTAGAAACATGGCAGTAAATGACAGTTACCCAAAAAATAACAACGCTCCTACATGAAAAGCGCTAAAACCTAATAACACCGAAACACAGGTGACCTAACTACCTAATAATAAAGAAGGACAGTTTAGGAACCTTACCTTAAAACGGTAGAGGGTACAATTCAGCCACCGCCTTTACGAACGCATGGAGCCTCGTCTTCGGGCCATCAAAGTGGATTTTAAAATAGGCCACTGCCAAGTACCCGACGAAGTTGTACCTCCTACGGCCGTAACTATGCGTCGTCTCACGAATTTCCCTCCACCCCCTCTCAATAGTATTTGTATGAGCACCGGTTACTGGGTTCACAAAGTTCATGGAGTGATTGACGGTTAAGTGCACGTAGCCTTCGTCCTTCAGGCAGTCATAAGCTCTCCAGCAATCAGATACAATAGTTGTCCCCAGTACAATGTGGTTCTTATACCTAAGGTAGCAATTGACACAGGTAAGTGGCAAATTGCCCTTTGTTACAGGCTCAGAGGAGCGGGAGGTTCTGGGGGTGACGTCTGCCATCGTGCTGGGTTGATGAGTGAGTGAACTGTGCCAGTGAACTGCACCGGAACAGGGTAGGAAGGATGAAGTTGGGGGGGCTAAAAGTGTATTTCTGCTTTCAGTTTTGGGGTGGCGGAATGGCGCTGCGCGCCTTATCCGCATTTTTTTTAATAATCTGGCAAGCTCGTATGCTCTGGCAAGCGGTAATATTGCGCTGCGCTCGCCAACCATAGGGCTTACAAAATATGTAAAAAAAAGGTTTCTCTTAACGTCACTGATAGAAAGTGGTAGCGAAACGTCCTGTAAGACCCTTCTCCTCCTACCCCATATACATGCTTCAGGTGTCTGCCGATAAATATAAAGTAATTTTGTAAGTTATTTATGGTAAAATCATGTTGCGAAGAGACATCAATATATTTGTGAACGGAAAAGTACTGGAAGAAGGTTGTAGGCACAAGCTACAACGAATAGGAAACGGTTATAAAACAGTTGAGCAAAAGGAATACATGTAACTGAGTTTATGTATCCCCCAAATTCTCCACCTGGGTGAAACGTAATGTTGGGGTAACGTTGCAACGTGATTGGTTGGGTACAGCCACCCACCAAAAAACCCACCAACTACTCTCTCAGTTGGAGGCATTGGATGAACCGAAAGCTCCCCTGTAAGACCGCGCATGCGTGACATGGCCTGGAATCAGCAGTAGTAGTGATATGTGAAAAGTGCCTTTGTAACGGCTCGCGCTGTCCATTTATTCCCCCTTATTTTTACGCTTGCTTTTCTTGTTCCAAATGACATATATAACTGGAAATACAACAATAAGTTGCCCAAATCTTTTCCCAAGTTATTTACCCCACCCAGAACCCCGGATTCCCAACGGGTCCCCCTCTCCGTGAGCTATACTCGAAAGTGTTTTACCCACCCAGGACCCAGATTCCCAACCAGTCCCCCTTAGCGTCGGCTACAGTTCTAAGGTAATTTGCAGCTTAATTACAGCCGACCGACCAAATATTACTTTAAATTCTTGTTCAGCAAGTAAAGTTCTATAGAAAAATGTCAACTGCCATAGCCTAGCCCACCGCGGACAGCCGGCTTAGATCTACCGGTTTTTATGTCGGAATTGTATTTTATTACGGTATTTCACGTCAACATAAGCTAGCCATATGCTATGCAATAGACAATTTAAAGTATGCTGCAAATGAAAAAATGCAGTAATCCCTCAATTTTCCTAATATATATGCCCAAGGACCCATCGGATAACGACGAGAAAAAAAAAAATCTAGGGGTGTGCAAGGGCAACTCTCTACCCTTCCCCACCTAACATTGTCAACACTGCTTGGTGGTGAACACTTAATATTCTTGTAAACAACAATCATAACTCTTTAACCTGAAAAATCATGCAAAAAGTTATTATCTACTTTATTTCCTCATATATGTAACAAAATAAACCCCATGAACACACTTTTAAACAAAACGAGTAAAAAATGCCTGTACATCGTATAATCCAGGATGAATAGAATACAGGGTTAGTCCGCTTCTGACCAAAATAAGGACAATCTCGCGCATGTCGTCTTTTGGCTGCATTTGGTCGAGGTTAGGATGAAGAATGGTCATCAGTCTGTATTTGACTTCACGAGAGTGAAGAACAAGGAAGCTCTCTTAACCTGGATTAAGGCGGTCAGTCGTTTTAATCTCGGCGATCCGACCTGTTCTAAACAGAAACATTTCTTCTGGGAGAAGTCAAAAGAGAAAATATGCAAAACTAACAGAATGGCCACTTTCATAATAAAGTTTTAGATAGTTTTACTTTCTTTCTCGTATCTTTGTGTGCTTTCATTATGCAGCATAACATTTAAACAGAATTTTCTCATCCTTTCTTACGTTGAATGTTGTGGGCTGCTGGTGATAGTTAAGACTGTCATTAAAAAATGTACACACACACACATAATATATATATATATATATATATATATATATATATATATATATATATATATATATATATATATATATATATATATATATATATATATATATATATATATATATATATATATATATATATATATATATATATATATATATATATATATATATATATATAATTATTATTAAAAGGACCTCATTCAAACTGGATGATTGTACGAATACTTGAAATGTGGACTGTTTGTCCAAGAAAGCTTGTAACTTTTTTCTGAATAAATACTCCATTTGATACCATCCAGTTTGAATGAGGTCCTTTTAGTAATTCTACTAATGCACAGAACAATTGAGTAATTGATAAAGTTAATATATATATATATATATATATATATATATATATATATATATATATATATATATATATATATATATATATACATATATATATATATATACATTATATATATATATACATATATATATATATATACATATATATATATATATATATATATATATATATATATATATATATATATATATATATATATATATATATATATATATATATATATATATATATATATATATATATATATATATATATATATATATATATATATATATATATATATATATATCAAACTAAGTCTATCAGAATATGTGTGAGGTATCAAAAATTAAACTAGAAATCTTCTAGAGTAAAAGGGCATCACTCCATCAAAAAACTCTAACTGTTTCCCTGGTCTTAATTCACTTTAGCAAAACTAAAAGAACAAAACATGTTTATCACTTTGCCTTATGCACACACAATCAATCCTATTCACTGGTGATCAATAAATGAAACACTGTTTCTAAAAATGTTAAATACAAAAATTTATTTTCAGATTCAAAGTTTATATCTAGAATTCACAATTAATTAGAATTCACAATCTGAAAAATTTATTATTACTCGAAAATAACACAACACTCAGTCGATTCTTGAATTAAATTATGAAACAAAACTAATTCACAAAGACTTTATCAGGAATTTAAATTAATCAAGCAAAATTTAAACTATCAAGAATTACTCAAGATTTAAAAAGAAAATCTTAACACATGAGATATCAAAATCAAATATGCAATGTTAAATTACGTATGCAATGTTAAATCACCAAGAAATATTTAAAACGCTATGTAAATAAATGTTACATCACAAACATAAAAAAATGTGAAAATATAAAGAGATTGTAAATAGAAAATCACACAAAAATACACATAAGATTTATCAATAATGATTTCACTTGTTCAAAATTTCCTAACTTATCATACCATGGTATCAATTAGTAAAATTTCACGTTACCTTACACAACTTGTGAAAACCTCTGTAAGTCACTTGCTGCAGCTGCGTTACACAATACACACTTTTTTACCAGGCGCCGTTACGAACTAAATAACTTTGCTAAATTCAGATCTCAAAAGTTAATGTTAAAATATTACCACAAAACACTACATTAAGAGTAATCTCTTTCTAAGAACGAGAGAGAGAGAGAGAGAGGGTACCAAATCAACTGGTCTCAGAAATCAGAATGAAATAGATTTTAGGATTCCAGTAATACGTGAAACAATTACATGATGTCATTAAAGCATTTTGGGTGCGAGATACAAAAGTTCTAGAAGCAGGGAAGTGACGTCATTAAAGCATTTTGGGTGCGAGATACAATGGAGAAGCTTCTAGAAGAAAGTTACGTCATCCCAGCAAAACGTTTTGAACACAATCTTACAAAACATGACGTAATTGATCAAGACACGTATTCTTTCTCTCCAAGTGGCATGCGTGACTCGACCAACGCATGTAACAACATGAAATCACTCGTCTTGAGCCCGTACGGGACGAATCGGCGTTTGTTTTCGCAAGCTGTCATCACTAACCCCAAAACAAAGCGCTCGCTCTTATCTCAACTGATGACAATTGAAATGAAACAAGCCCTGGTGGACACACACACTTTTGCCAAGAAAGATATTCGTTCTAAATTACGTTACTATTAAAATTGTATTAACAATTCTAAATTACGCTATCAAGTTACTTAATCATGTACTTTTGAGATCTGATGCCAAGCTAAATATGACACTTCAACAACCATTATCATTATACATAACACATGAAAAAGTAAATATGTCAAAATTATAGGAGGATATACGTATTACAAGGCAATATCATAAAAAAAAAGAAAATATATATATATATATATATATATATATATATATATATATATATATATATATATATATATATATATATATATATATATATATATATATACATAATTATATACACACGTATAATATGTGTATTTAGTTGTATTCTTCTCAATCACGAAGATAAAATATCCAGGTACTGGTAAATTAATGGATTGAATAACCCTCCATGACTTTTCATTGTCATATGGGTAATGCAGTGTATATATATATATATATATATATATATATATATATATATATATATATATATATATATATATATATATATATATATATATATATATATATATATAGATGCACTCCACAATGAAAATGAGGGAGAAACCAGAGGAAAGGGAAATAGAGTTCGTAATTTTTCCCAACAGTTTCGCCCTCCACCAGGCTTCTTCCGGAAGAGGCCTGATGGAGGGCGAAACTGTTGGGACAAATTAAGAACTCTCTTTCTCTTTCCTCTGGTCTCTCCCTCATTTTCATTGTGGAGTGCATCTATATATATATATATATATATATATATATATATATATATATATATATATATATATATATATATATATATATATATATATATATATATATATATATATATATATACTATATATATATATATATATATATATATATATATATATATATATATATATATATATATATATATATATATATATATATATATATATACATATATATATATATGTACATATATATATATATATATATATATATATATATATATATATATATATATATATATATATATATATATATATATATATATATATATATATATATATATATATATATATATATATATATATATATATATATATATATATATATATAATAAATATATATATATATATATTATATATATATATATATATATATATATATATATATATATATATATATATATATATATATATATATATATATATATATATATATATATACTGCATTAGCCATATGACAATGAAAAGTCATGGAGGGTTATTCAATCCATTGATTTACCAGTACCTGGAGATTAGCAGGAACCTCTCTCACCTATACTAAAACCAAAATGAAATGAGCTTTCGGGTGTGGATGTTTGGTCCTCTCCACGCGTGTTTAATCTTCGCATACTGACAGATCTGTAACAACAACAATGAGATAACACCATTTCTCCCATTACAGATGTCAAATATCATCTTTTTCGTTACGCAGAATTCTAATTCAATTACGTAGGTTCACGACTGATAAAGTTTTTTTATGCAATAACAAGAAACGGAATCAGATTTCCTTTCAACATGGCATCTCATTTTGGCGCTGCTGCCTATATTTCAAACAGTTCCACGTGCTTTTAAATCCACGGATAAGCAGTTTACGACTGTCTCCAGGGGCCACTTTCAGTGGTCACGGTATGTTTGGAGGCATTTCCCCTTTCTACAAATATCTTAATTTCATAATATCATCGGTAAAGAATAAATTCGTAATTCGAAAAATGAACAAGAAATATTCAATTAACTACTTTTAAGTATCTAATTTTGTAATAATGATAAATGTACAATCTACAAGTACTGACAAAATAGTAAAGATTATGGTGGCCTTGTGCCAGCATGGGATCTTAGAGAGAGAGCCAATTCGTTATACAAGCAGCTTACCCCTGCAGTTACTAACATGTATGCACTGTATGATGTTTCTTGTTTAGACGAAAATGCTAAATACTTATAAATGGGCTATACATACAACGGTAAATCTTTGTACAAAATAAGAAAAATATGTTATCGTGCATGGGCTGTGGAGAAGAAATGGACTGAAGACAAATCCTAAGCAGGGCGGAATAGGAGGAAGATTAAAATACCTGGAAATGAAAAACGACTCCTATAGTCTTATAATTATAGCCTCAGGGTTTGTTTCAAAAACATTCAAAGGTCTGTCTAGTTGTTTTGTAAGATCGGGAACAGGGCAGATCTTTAAACGCCACGCCATGCCAGAAAGGTCTCTTTGTCATGGGTCGAGTATAAGACCGTGAAAGACAGAGAGAGAACGTGTGCGGGCAAACATTTCCCACAGTGACCCTTCATTTCCTTGTTTTCTTCTATGGTCGCCTACCAGTGACGTCACAAATTTGCACAGTAACGCCAGGACGGTCTAACCCTGTACTCTATTAATCTTGGTATAATCAAGGCCACCGAAAATAGATCTCTTTCGGTGGTCTCCGTATAATGCTGTGTGAGCCGAGGCCCATGAAACTTTAACCTGTCCTATATCGTTTCCAGATGCACGATTATGGCTAACTTTAACTTGAAATAAAATGAAAACTACTGAGGCTTGAGGGCTGCAATTTGGTCTGTTTGATGATTGGAGGGTGGATGATCAACTTGCCAATTTGCAGCTCTCTAGCCTTAGCAGTTTTTAAGATCTGGGGGCAGACAGAAAAAGTGAGGCCAGAAAAAGTGCGGACGGACAGACAAAGCCGGCACAATAGTTTTCTTTTACAGAAAACTAAAAGCCAATCCCCTAGTACTCGACGCTAGTTCGGTAGGCGACACGTTTTTCATCCGTAGCCATAAACACTAAATAATTATGTTTCTAAACAACAACCATCACACTTTAAACTGGTTGCAGGAAGTTTTGCCGAACAATGAAAGTAACTGTGAATTGTTGATCTTGAACTACAATTGCTCTCTTCCTAAGCATGGTTATTATTAAAAAAAAAAAAAAAAATTAGTGCATTTATTTTTTTTTTTTTGGTTGGGCATTCATGAAAACTAAACTTATTGTAGGAGAATCAAAGATTAAGTTGGAAATTAGATCTATTTCGCACAACTTGACCTAGTTTAGGCAGTCAAACCCATAATTAGACAAAGATACCATTTTCTTTCGATTAACTTGAAAAAACTGGGAGATTTCGCAAGTGCACAATAAACAATCAAGTCATATCAAAATAGAAAGTATTCAAAGTGAACTCTCAGTAACTTATAGATAAAAGTCCATTCAAGAAGTAGCACTGTTAGTGCAAGGATTATGAGATCAACATTTGAGCGACTGGTTGTTATGACAAATACTTCATTTGCATAATCTGATGCAACAGAGGATACCTCTTCGAGGTTCAGTTAATTCAGCTGGTGAGGAAAAGCTCAAAACTGAATGCAACATCTGCTTGCATTCGCATGTGTCATATTGTTTGTGAATTTGTCCATTTTCCTGGCACGTTTTCTTTGGTTCTCCTAGAGATTATCTTATAATATAATCTGTTAAAAGTTCAGTTTTCATGGATACACAATCAAATAAAGAAATTAATGCTTTCATCATTTTTTTTAATAATGACCCAGCTTGGGAAGAGAGTAGCGGCAGTTCAGGATCAACAATTTAGTGTTGCTTTCATCGATCTGCAACACTATCCACACTTGCTTGGAATATGAACCTCAAGTCTGATGAAGCCCAGTCGGGGATCCTTATTGCTTGCTTCATTGCTTAAGCGCAGAAATTATCTTTATTGTAGGTGACGGTAGGAGTATATTCACTTTGTGACAGCTTCAGGTCGAGTGGAGATGGAGTAATTACAACTGTAATAAAGAATGTAAAATGAAAGCGACAGGAAGTAATTAGTTTAACAGCAACCCATATTCCATTGCTCTTATTCAGTTTCTTTTAGAATCAAATGAAGTTTTATACGAGAATACCTGACTTTGCTAAATGGGAACCTAAAACAACTATGGCTTGATTTTTCATCGATAATTTTTTTGTGGATGTAGGCCACTGACACATCAGTTGAATCCTGTGGTAGACACGAGGGCGATTCTACGAAAAAATCCCCCAAAGGAAAAAATCCCTCAAAAGAAAATATCCCTCAAGGAAAAAATACCCCAAGGAAAAATCCACTTTGTTGATGTTACCTATATAATATATTTGTTTACACCGTTTCCAAACAAGTAAATAATCTGGGGAACAGCCAGATATTAAGTACAAACAACATCCCTTAAAACGATGTGAAAACAACTTTCTAATAGAAAGCAAGTCCACGACTCCAAGTTATAATCACTTGTTAAATGTGGAAATACATTTATTAGTACGCATGAGCATACCGTATGCTGGAACTTTCACTTAACCTAAGAAAAAAAAAATCTACACTTAAAAGCACCCGTGGAGTTCATCAAGTCTAATAAAGGTGGGACCAAAATAGCTTTGGGTTATGTATGTGGGAAACAAGGAATTAGCCAACGAAGTAGAATCATGAGAGTGTGAACATCGGGGCTCAAGTTCACAGCACAAAGCGAGAATAAAAATGAAAATAGTTGTGGGTAAGTGAACGAGCACATTCATGGACCGGATATGACACGGATAGAAACATTTATAAAAGCAAAGCAAGAAATCAAAAATAGGGTAAGGTGTACCTAACAGATACCCCAAAAAATAATTTCGCGCACAGTTGAAGGTATTGATAAGGACGCAGGAGCAAGTCTACCTAAAATAAATCATTTGGGAAGAAATCTTAGACATTGCAGACAATAAAACCATAATTCTCTTTAGTACCAAATATAATGCCGATCTTGTTATACCTGAATACAGACTCACAAAAAATAACGGAAATTTTCTTTTGTAAATTCCAGGCCAATAAATCAAGTTATTCTCATATTGGGAACTGAAAGAATGTATCGCATCTAGTGAAGTTTCGAGACACGTACGTGGATGGAACATTTAGTGTCATGCCCAATTTATTTTGACAGATGTACACTATACATGCTTTTACTGGAGGTCGGTCTGTGTCTCGTCTTCGTCTTATACTGAGTAACACTAAAGCAATATATGAACTTTTGCTGAGAAAGTGAGAATTTTACCAGTAATGTAGATCCTAGAACTATAATCATAGATAAAAAAAAAAAGAAACAATGATAAATAGAATTTAAACAGTTTTCCCAAATACACAAACCAAAGGAAGTTCCTTTCACTTAAGCCAGAATATTAAAAAAAAAAAAATCAAGAAACCGGTCTTTTGCATTCCAACCCCCTCCCTACCCTCCCCCAAATACTCTCTCCCCCCACCTGGTAACTTAGGCTTTTGAGGCAATAGCTAAATCTTTGCCTGAGGCTGCAAATGATGTTGATTATTTTGAAGTGATTGCATAGCTAATTTACACATACCTTGGCTGACAATGAAGGTAAATTCTCAATTGAAGAAAAGAAACAAACAATAAGGAGCCTCAAGTTAGGCATGGATGGTGTAGCAGAATTTGTTCCCAAGAGATGAAGGTCAGTTGATGAGACTTAAGCCCCATAAACACTATGCATCATGATGCACGCAGTGTTGAACGGATGTGTTGAAAAACCAATTTTTCAACACGATGCAGCATCACCAGCATGTTGACGGGTCGGACCGATTTCACATGCCTGCGCAGTGACGCATTTGCACTTGGAGTGGTATGATGCCTGCTCAGCACGTCCGCTTGGCTCCAGCGCCGATGGCTCAATCACATTTTATTGAATTGCATTTTTATTCTGAGATCCATTTACTTTTTTTCGGAAGTTATTTTTCCTGCTGAAGTCCTTATACTCCCTTTCTTCTAATTTTCGTTATGAGACCTTTTTCTTTTTCTCACCTTCCTCATGAGGACCTGATCTATCCTCCTGTATTCCTCCAAGCCTTCCAATCTGTCTTGCAATTTCTTTTTCTACTAAGTTTCTCATTTCCTCTTTTCACCACTCTTATTCCCTCTTCCTAAACCTAAAGTCACTCACGGCCGACTGACTTTATCTTGATTTTTTCAAGATAAAAGGGGTAGTAAGAAGCTAATTTTCTCTCTCAAATGTATATTTTGTAAATATTTTTCCTTGAAAATCGTTTTCTAATGAATTCCCTTTCCGAACATATTATCTCATGTACCCCAAGTGCTCTGCCTTCCCAATATGCCATCTCTTTTTCATTTACCTATTTGTGTACTGGCATGCTCTATAAACCTGCAATGCACAGATTCAAACTCTTCGAGAAACTCTTGTACTCTAATTCTCTTTCAGTCCTGGCCCACACACATTCTCTATCAGAACTTTCCCTTTTGTCAGGCTCAATCTTACCCCATACAATCTTCATACTAACACATATGTATAATCCTTACCCGAGTTTCATTGATTCCACAATCAATACTACTTCCCAAGCTGTACACTTTCAGCTTTCCTCAACACACTGACCCTTTATCCTTACCATTCCCGCACAAAATGCCCTTTTTTTTTTTTTACCTCTATCTCACTCAGTGCCAAACCAGGCAGCTTTCTTTCTTAAACCCATCAGCTATCACACATTCCTTATCTTCTGCACCATATTAATATACATTTAAACCAGGAAGATGCATAGAAATACACAATGTGGGGTTACAAACCCTATACCACGGCTGCTTTATGACTTTCACACTGTGCTGAGTAGTGGGATGTTATTATTTTCTAGCCATTTAAGAGAACTGAGAATCTGACGCTATTCGTCTCTTGTGGAGAACCTCATCTGCCATTTACAGGTATTCATTTTCACCACAACTGTCGTGCGAGAACAAGTGAGCAGTGTTGCAGTACAGTTTGGCCGCTAGTGATTTTATTCAACATCACTACTGCATCACGTGGCTGATACATGATATATAGTGTGTACGGGGCTTTACATTTGAAACCTTCAGGCAGCAGCTTAAACGAAACAGCCACTGTCGGTTTAGTTCACTCCATTACTCTTATGCAACGTTGTCCTACCTTTTCAGTCTACTGCGATATTTTGGCTTTTGTTTTCCCATATTGTTCCATTCCTTGCCTAATATTTGTCATGTTTTCCCATTATTTTCCCTTTTCATTTTTTTCAGAGATATCGATTGATCAATGACAAAGAAAACGGATGTATCATCAGCAATTCTTTGAATGCAAACGCTGTCATTTAGAAGTTTAGTAGTATGTAGAACAATTGGGATATGGTCGATAGTACTCTTAAGAGAACAATAAATATGTTATTAGACAGGTATACACAATTCTCCAGGAAGCAAATTTTGCAAATTCACTGTTGTTAGTAAAGTATATGCTATACTATGTATAGATAATAATTAAGATGGATTTATCATATATATATATATATATATATATATATATATATATATATATATATATATATATATATGTGTGTGTGTGTGTGTGTGTGTTGGTGTGTGTGTGTATATGTCTGTGTGTGCGTGTGTGTGCGCGTGTGTACACGAGTTATTTCCTACACATGTAAGATTACAAATATAACTGAGAAATAATGGAAATGGTAACTTTGTACTGATCCAAAATAAACAGTGCATATATTTTATTCTTGAAGCAAGGTAACTAATGTGTTTAAGTGATTAAGTAAGTTTACATTGTGTTCCGTTTCAAACACAAAATAGTAAAAGGTATTAAGGCTTGGTTTTGACTACAAAAGAAAAGGGGATAAAAACGGCAATTTTCTTAATTTCTTCCTACCTTTACTGCACCTGGAATCGGAGAGTTGAAAATACTGATGAAAAGAGAACTTCATTTTCTTGGGGGTAAACTAATTTAAATTACGGCATATGGCTTTTGAAATCGACGTGTGGAAATAAAAGAAATATTGTTGAAACGACAGAAGGTTATCTGTTACTACAACTCCATGTTGGAGTTTTTGTGATCAAAAGTCCCCTTAATATGCTTGATATGAAAATCATACTAAAATCTATAGCAAATTTAATGTTACCGAGTCATTTACTATTTTTTTGTGTTATTCATTGCAATGGGGCTGGTGTGAAGCCTTGATGAATTTATTGAAGTACTTTTTTTTAATTAGATAGATTTTTGTAATGTGTTATAAAAATGTTAATATAAATAGTATAAAATGTATTCTTAAAATACAGAAACATTTCGTCTTCACCAGCAGACCTATCCTCATGTTCCCAAGGTCTCCCACGGCCTTGTCGTATCGTTTTATGATCTAAAAGAACTTCCTTGGTCAGTGGATACGTCTGCAGCTGTCACGTCCAGTTTACGGCTTGCTATTTACTTCGACAGTTGGAAGTGTTCGTCTTCATTTTTCTCTTCTCCCCCCCGCCCCACCCCCGCCGCCTCACACAATCTTTCTTTGTCGACCATTGACATCCCCATTCTTCTCCCTCTTCTCCCTTCAGTCCTCATCCCTTCTCCCCCCCTATGCCTGACCGGGAAGAAGACCCTCCTCTGCCGAAGGTTCAACAACCACCATCCGAAGGACGGTCTTCCTGTGCTACAATTGTCCACCTCGATGTAAACATGACCGCAAAACCAAATCTTCGGGGAGGATTCCCTTCAAAACTGGTAGACAGATCAATAGTGAACTTCCTGAAGGACAGATACGATTTCCAGCTATCAAAACGGAACGAAAAGTCCAGCAAGGTCATTCTCTGTTCAAACCTAGCTGAACTTCCCTTGAAGCCTCCGTTGGAGTTTTCATTGTCAACACCTGGATATAAGACACTGGTCATAGGGCACCGTCAAGAAAAAATTCTGGCCACTTTCAGGGATACTAGTTCCATACCAGGTATGGCTCATATTATGGGGTTATTTCAAACGAAGGAATACACATCAGGGCCTCTAAGGTACTTCCGTTGCCAGTATTATGGCCACCGTTCCACTGGACTCATTGTTTGCTCAATCTACAGTATATCTAGAGACTTGAAATCAAAGAGCGTCTGGAGAAAATCAAGAAAGGGGAAACAATAACTCCGAAGTACCCCAAGTGTTCTGAACCACATCATGTTCAAACGATGCAGCACTGACTGTTCCGCATAGCGAAATTAAAAGCAAAGAAATTCAGAAAGGCCGACACCAGAACCTGTACCTGCACCACAACAATCCCCATATCATCAAGGAACACGGACAAAAACAAACAAAACAACCCGTTAAAATTGCACTAGACACTCGTTAAGAGACAACAAACCCCCAGGTAACGTCTGCATCTCCTTACAGCACCTTTAACCCTATGCCCTTATCTCTGACTGAAAAAAAAATCTTCCAAATGTACTTGCATTTGTTCCTCCATCCCTGTGCCCTACCTGACCTGCGAATGAAAAAATCGATGAAAATGCACTGCCTCGTGAACTACTTATCCTATTTCTGTAGTAACTTGGGGATTATATCGAGGGAGAAGCAAATATACGTTGTTAATCATTCTGATTGACACTTGCTCTGTTTCACTTTCTACATTCTCTAGCCCTGCTCGGCCGCATAACGTCTAACGACCGAATCTTTCAAATATAGCTCTGCCTTCCACTTAAGCTTTTACTACTTTAACTTTATCTCCTTTCTGAAGAAAGATATTCAATAAAAATACGCAGTTATTTACTTATAAATATTGTACAGTCCTCTTGAAACTGGGAAACATGGGCTAAGAGCCATTACACCTACTGACAGTTCTCCTTTCAGTTAAAAAAAAAATGTTTTCTATTAAAAATCTCTGCCTTTCTTCCATTGACTCCCTACTACTGAGAGATCGATGCTTTAACTATCATACCTTTCGAGTAAATAAAATACAGCATGATAACGTCAACTACACACTCTCTACAACTAGCAGGCACCCTTGGGTTTCATGGTTTTCAGTCCCACCTGCTGAAATTCTCACTTCACCAGACGATCTTTTTCACTTCCGTTCCATTAATAAAACTCAGTTTTATTCATGGTCATCTTATTGCTTCTAAATCATCAAATGACTATGGCTGCAGCTTAATCTTAAACAACAACAATTAAAGAATGCACTGAGTACAAAAAAAAAAAAATTAACAGACAAAATGTCAAGAGAAAAATTAAGAAATGCTGAGCAGTAGAATAGGCAATTACACCGCATTGTGTCAGTCTATTAACTTCATTGCATGAGTGAAACTCTTGTACATTCCCACAAAGGGAAGAACTTTTTATAGTGATTATTCGTAGAATTTTCCGTTGAAGTTTAGAATTGATGAAGTAACGATTTTTTTTTTTTTTTTTTTACAAATCAGTATCTATGAATGCACATAATAATTCAGGAAAGTTTGCAAATTCCATAAATATCTTACAGGATAGCAACACCTACAAATGTTCGTATAATGTTAATTACTTGAGCTTAATTGAGTTATATCATCGGTTTTCTTCTGTACCTTTCTATTTATGGCTAGATTTTGTTATTGGAATTCCAGTGTGTTCCTAATAATTACATACATATTTAGAGAATTAATAATATTATTAAAATAAAAAAAATAACTATTATAGTCAAGGCGATGAGAGCCTGCTGTCATTTTCCCTTCTTGCAATATTGCATTCATCCCTTAAAGACGTTACAGGAAAGATGCACAGTTATGAAATTCAAAAGTTTAATTTCGCGTGGTCTCCGACAAAACCATACAGTTTATTCTTTCATTATTCATGTCCAAGTGCATCAATCGTACTAGAGAATTTATGAAGTATTAGATCCATTTAGTGAAATAAAGTACGACTGGATAACCTTTGTCGTCAGACATTTAAATCGACGACTCGAAAGGTTCTGTTCAGGCAGTTTTATTATGAAAACGGTTGTGGGCGCTTTTCGATTTTTTCGAGTGACAGTGCAATACATCTTGGTACATCTCATGTAGGTAAGAGATTTTTTTCTCTTCAGATACAACGCAGAATAATACAGTCTTTTCTCCAGATATTTATCTCTAACAAATGTCATTTTCACCTAGAAGAAAGTCCCTGTCTTATATTACAACTTATAATTACCCGAAGATTGTAACTGACTTTGGAGATTTGTTTGTACGCTGGAATGGGTCACACACAGCCAAGGAATACGTGACTGTGCATCTTCTGTTAAGTCATTTTCCTTTTGTCCTCGACCTTGACGCCATAATTGCGCAGCGTTGACGCCACTAACTTCTCATAGCTCTACATCGTTGTCCATTAGCTTTGTAATATATATATATAGAAAATAAAGGATTTTAAATCGTACTTAATAAACTTCATTTCATCATAGCCATCGTCTGTATATCACCAGGATGACTCTTGACTCTTGTCAAGTCCAAGGTCTGTATATTATATATATATATATATATATATATATATATATATATATATATATATATATATATATATATATATATATATATATATATATATATATATATATATATATATATATATATATATATATATATATATATATATATATATATCTGTTAATCACTATATTCCTAATGCCACCATTGGAAAAAATGTCTGGCTAAAATCTAGACCCAATTGAGATCACTATATGGAAGCATGTCAGGCATTTACTATTCCAGATGCCATATTAGATTCTGATCCCAAGAAGACTTTAAATGAAATGCTGATGACTATATTAAAAGATATAGTGCATTTTGGAAAAATTTCAGTGTACATTTAATAAACTTACAAAAATAAAATATATGCGATCTATACACTGTTCCTTTACAATTGTCACATTTGTCTCTACTTTTAATGCTTAAAGTATTGAGCCTCTGGTTGGTTGCTAAAGTACCATGTACATACTTAAAGACCACTTCTCTCTCTGCAACTCCAATAAATGAGGCGTTTATGCTTTTCCATATAAATCTCTAGTCTAAAAGAGGATAGTTTTCTTTAACATTTGGTTTAACTTGTGGGCTTATCATACGGTAAATTTCATTAATCTTTATGTTTGGAAACTTGCTATGTTTATTGACTTTTCGTAGTACATCTATAGCAAATGAATAAAATGGAGTAGCTAAAAATGATAATACAGTGTAGTTTCTCTCATCTACTAGATAACTTAATCTAATACTGCAATGGTAATAGCATAGACCTTCATCATTAAATAATTCTTTTAAACAAGTTGCACAAAATATTGAAAGTGTTTTAAAATGTACATTTATTATTCCTGGTCCTCCGTCTTCCCTTGGTAAACAAAAAGTGTTTCTATTTATAGGATGATAACTACCACTCCATACAAATCTAAAGATACAAGCATTGATTTTCATGACATATTTTTTCACTGGTTGCACCATATGAGAGATGTACCATTCTTTACTTAATATTAATGAATTAATGATAATAGCTTTTTGGAACAGCGACAATTTCCTATGGCTTAAAATATTTTCTGAAGTTTCAATTTTCTTTGTAACTTCACACCAATTTTCTTCACGTGTATTCACATAATCATTATAAAAATCTATTCCAAAAATTTTGTACAATCAACAGACTTTATCCAATCTAACGGCCATGTTTTCCTGTTTTTCCATTTACCAATTTATCTTTATTTAGCTTGGCACCAGTCGCTTGTTCAAATCTCTGAATTTCTTTATAGCAGCCACATATTGATTCGTCAGATGACAATAATGCAGATGAACCTTCAGCATAACCTTGAACAGTGATATTCATTTTATTAGGAAGACTAGCTCCTACTATCATATTATTGGATTTAATAGCTTTATATAAAGGTTCCTGGTACAACATTGATATAGGGCACCCCTGCCTTATAGATCTTTTTACGAAAAATGAAGAACTAGGAAGTCCATTTACGTGAACACAGCTTTTATAGTCTTTATACAACATTTTTATCATGACAGTTAATTCATCAGGAAATCCCAATTTTTTCATAACTTTAAAAATAATGATTCTACATTGACCCTATCAAAGGCCTTGGCCCAATCTATATTAACAACAGCTAATTGCTGGTCATTTTCATTCATCAATATCTTATTGTGTTATTATAATTGATAATGGATTTTCCTTTAACTCCACAATACTGTTCTATAGAAATTATTTTCTGCATAACACATTTTAATCTGTTTGTTAAGACTGGCAAAAATCTTATAATCTGAGTTCAAAAGCGAAATCGGTCTCCAATTTTCTATAAGCCCTAAGTCTCCTGATTTTACAGTTAACTTTATTATGCCAAATAATTGGCTGTCACACAATTTTTGGGCAGTACATATGTATCCTATCATTTCCATAAAGTCTAGTTTGATAATTTTCCACACCTTCTTATAAAACTCTATTGGGAGTCAGTCCATCAGAACCAGGAGATTTATTGTTACTACTCATGCTCTTAATGGCATCCCAAACTTCATCTTCCTGGATATCACAAGTCAGCAGTTCTTTATCTTCCTCATTTAAAACCAACCCACATTTTTCTAAAAAAAAATATTCTTGGTAATTTTCATCAACATCTACTGCACTGAAAATATTTTCAAAATATTTTTTTTTTTACATAGTTAGAAATTCCCTCTGTATTGTCTATCACTGATCCATCTTTTCGTTTCATACTTTCAATTAATGAAATGTTTCCTTTCTTTTCTTTTCCTTTCCAAGCAAATGCACAGATATTTTTTCTCCTTTGGTTATATCATTCAATTTCACTCTCATCTTCATGCCTTCTAAAATCTCATTTTGAATATCACATATTCTGTTTTTCAAAAGCCTTATTTTGTCATAATCTACCTCTGTCTCATAACTTATCTCATATATATTACGTAATCTAGTCTGAAACAGGCTTAACATACCATATTTTTCTCTTGACAAATTTTTTGACAGATTTTTAAAAAATAGTTTACATTGAAGTTTAGCCCATTCCCACCAGCCAAGGATACTGGTATGCTTATTTTTCTGAGATCTAATATTTTGCCAAAATTAATTGGAGTTATCTTCTGTTTCCTCTGAAATTAAAACTTTTGTATTGAGCTTCCAAAATTCTTCACCTCTTTTGTGCAAACTAAGTTTAAATCTCAAGATAACCGTATTGTCGTCTGAAAAACTGATGGGAATGGTTTCTGCAAAACTAATGTGATTAAATATTTTTTTAGTATAAATCCTGTCTATTCTTGAACCATAATTTTCACGAACATAAGTATATTCTGGCATTTTATTTGAATACATATAATTATCTTCTAATCCAATGTCTTAACTACATTACTCAATGATTTTGACATTAGATTACTATTAGCATTACTAGAATCTCTAAGCAAGTAATACAATTGAAGTCACCCCCATGATAATATTTTCACAATTATGTCGTAAGTAGAACAGAATCTTATCATTGAAAAGGTTCTCGCTTTCACTTGCTTTATTTGTGCCTGATGGTGCATTAATATTGAAGATAGGAATAACACAATTACTATAAGATATTCTAATTCCCATTATTCTTCCCTCATTATCCACTTCTTTAGTTAATATTCGAATATTACTTTTCCTATTAATACATGTAAGTGTTCCACCTTTGATATTAACTGTTGTGTTTAATACAATTTCAGAGTATCTATTTTATTATACATCATTAAATTAACTACCTTCATTTGTTTATTCATATTGTTTAACCCAATAATATTTAAAGTAGCGACACAAAGTGCCATTATTACAAATATATATTTAAAAATTAAGTAATCAGATTTTCTTTTTCTTAACTGCATCAGTTTTTCTACCATTTTTCAAATATTTCCGTTTTTCATGCTGCACTATTTCTTTCGTAAAAGTAATTTCACCAACACTTTCCAAGTTCAAGTTCCATTTATGAGGGCCACTATTCTTTGATGCCTTTATTCCTTTATCTACGTCATCTTCCTTCTTCTTTGGAGAGGAAAAGCAGCCTTCTTCACACGAAGATGCATCATTTACCTCCATATTTTCTTCGTCATCTTCATTTTCCCTGTAAACCGATGCAACCGTAGTTATAACTTTCATGCCGTTATCGTCTCCACTAACGTTGGCATTGTCTTCATTATTCCAATTATCAGGTATGGATTCCAAAGTAAAGGGAATCCGAATCTCATCGTCAGTATCGTTGTCATCAGTTGGTCCTCTGAATATTACCTGAGAAGTCCCTATAGGAGCAGAGACAATTTCATCTATGTTTCCCGACAGTTCTTTTGGCACACTCTCGATAACTTGTTGTTGTACTTGTTCTTCAAATACCGAGAAAGAACTCAAGTCACTTTCGTTCATGGTCTCATCGTTCGTAGTTTTCTTCTCTAATGAGTCATTCCCTTTTGATGTACTATTAGCCTCAGCATTGCTTACGGATTCTTCTTCTACTACCTCTTCCTGACTTTTCAAATGCCAGTTTTCATCGACTTTAGCACTCTCTACAGTATTCCCTTTTTCCCGGGCACTTTCGTTTCCTTTAACAATTTCTGCTTTCTCCTTTTCTGCATTAACAATTTCTGCTTTCTTCTTTTTTACATTTCGTAGGTTGTCTGCATGGGCATCTTGATTCAGTTCTTCATTATTTTGAGAATCATGAGTTTCTACAACCTCATTATTCATTGATGGGAAATCCGACAGGTTAAAAATATTCAACCTTGGTTCATTATCCAAGTTGCATTCTGCTGCCATATGTGTTTCTCTTCCACACTTGAAAGACGTTCTATGCTGTCCATTGTAAAGGAAGGTGACATTATGGCTACAAATTTTGCTGTGCATACACCATTCAGCATACCAGTTGCTTTTCCATGCGAGTAAGTATTATTTCTAATTAAGTGAACTTTTCCATATTGACTTAACACTTGTCTAAGCATAGAATCCTCCATATCAAATGGGGCGTATCTTGTAGATACGTAAGTAAAAACACTAAGTTTATCACATTAACATTATCATTATTACTAATATTAACGATCTGATCTTCGTATTTATTAATGAAGGTCTCAAAGGAAAAATTATCCCTAAACTTGCCAATCAGTCTATTGCGTGCCATGGTAGAACTAAGTAGTAGCTCTGCGGGGGGCGACCACCTTCTAACTTGAATTTTTCTACAGTTTTTTGGTTGCTAAGTATGGATTTACCTTTAATTTTTGTCGGACGAATGTAATTAACCTGTAATTAACCCCTGAAGTCCATCCAATAAGGTGTTTCCATACACGATCTTTACAAGACACAGCACAGCTACGTCTGTTTCGAGCGGTTCATATCTCGTCTGGCATGTGCAATAGCTTGTTAACGTATGGGTAACCCCGCCCCCCCCCCGGGCCAGTACTAAGGGCGAAGCGATATTCTATTTGACCGACAACAAACAAACCCATCGCCAGTATCAGGAGCCCTGAAAGTGTAGAAAAAAAGTTTCCAAGGTAAGAACAGGCGCGAAGCCAATACTTAGAATTACCCGTGCCATAAGTTGACATCCAATTAATTAATTTTCTTTGATACTGAGAATACCGAATATCGCTTTACACGCTACTTCATACGATGAGTAGCACGAAAACATTATCCCAAAGGAGTCCTTTCTCCTAAATGGCATTTCGAGTAATACGTCATCATCTTATAGCTTAGAAGTTGGCCACCTGAAGTTTATAAGTAAAGCTCCCAAAAGATGGCAGCACCATCGCCAAAGCCATGCGCAAGTTCCCCCACTAGGAGACGTTGCGCGGGTGGAGGGAAGGGCGCTCAAGAAAGGTTACTCTATTTTCCAAGCTTAAACACACTTACGACTTAAGATTGTCCACTGCTATCTGCTCACTGTTACCACGCATCTTTGCTAACCTTTCACGTCAGTCCCACATCGAAGCTCAGTCTTTAAGACAAGAAATTCGTGAAAATTAGCAGAGCCACAACAACAGGTTGTTTACCTTGCGGCTTACTCTTCCCATAAATCGTGTAGTCAGTGGGGTATGAGGTTGAACTCCAGTAAAACAAGAACTCTGTTGATTAGCAGATCTCATAAATATTTTCCACCCTATCCTCCCGTTCAGGTGGGTAGGACTTTGCTGAATGAGTCTGAAGCATAAATATTCTAGGTGTAACTTTTGACTCACACCTTAACATTCTTCCTGTTTATCTTGAATGGTTAAGAAAAAGCCACTTTATATAATCAAATTTATGTGAGTAAATATAGAACAGGAAATTTCGACCTTCACTAAGGTCCTCTTAAGCTTCAGCTGTACTGAGCAAAAATTACAAAGTTTACAAAGAAATAAAAGTTAAAAAAAAAAACTAATCTTTAAGACCAGTTAAAATGGAAACTGTCAGTCTAGGGCCTTCCTTGAGTATCATCATTTCTTGAGGTGTCGTCTTGTTATTATATATGTGTTACAACTGTCAGGGTTGTTATGCAAGTTCTTAATTAATAATAGAATTGTTGTCAGTAAATGTAACTCAGTGCTAAAGGTCAGTGGAAACAAACACTCAGGAAAACTCAACAATACTTAATACTTAATAAATACAAAATTTAAATCAACCTAGTGGGATATAATCAATACTCAGAAACCCTGGCGACAACCAGGAAGGACAAATACTGGTCCTTCGAATCCCACTGGATTCCCTAAAACTAAGAAAACTAAACCCTATCAAGGAAAGATAAATAATAAGGAGGAAATGACAATTATCAATAAATAACCTGATTGGGTCCAACACTTTTGCTGGCCAGACCAAAAAACTATCCTAATGCTAAATCAAAGGAAGAAGGAAGGCAGAGAAAACAAAAAAAAGAAAACAATTATAATCCCTACCTATTGCCACAAAGCTAAATAAATTATACCTTATGTACAAACAATATTTATGACCCGTCGGGTGAAGTTATAAAGTCACAGCAAAAAAAAAAAAAAAAAGACAAAATATACATATATATACACTTAAATAACCCAACTGCTATATAGTTTCTCTCACATCAGTGGAGGCAACGGAGAAGAAACAATTCCAGGGCCATGATCAAATCGTCAATTCCGCAATCAAGGCAGGTCATGAACATCAGAGCATCCACACAAAAGGGAAGGTGATCCTATGCGAAAACCAAGGATACTTAGTCTTACCTGGTGTCAGCCTCCCTACAGATCGCTTCACGAGCTAGCAAGCTCCCAGGTTGACAGCAGAAAACAGCTGATCAGAGACACAGAAACAGCAGGCGAATCCACATCAGTGCCGGGAGAAAGCGGCGGCACCAATTCCCTGGGAGTCTTCCTCAACAGGGAAAGACAGGAAACACTCAAGTCGCAGGTGACAGGAGTACCTGTGAGTCTCATATGAAGGACCCAAGTAAGTTGCGGCTCAAAACAGGAAACACTTGAGTTGCAGGTGACAAGAGGACTTGCGAACAACAGTCCAAGAGAAGATCCTAACGTGGTCCAAAAGGCTGCCAAACAATCGTCAACCAAATTCCAAAAATCAGTCAGCTGCTCAAGGGACAGTATGTCAGGGGAGTGCTATAGCCCGAACTAACTCGAGCCGACCTCCGACGTCCAGACATCACTAAGGAGACGTTCATCAGCACTCGTAAAAACAGAAAAACACTCGTTAAAACGATAGTTCAATAATATAAACAAACGGGAAGGAGGCGCCTAACCACACTGAATAATGTTAAATTAAGCACTTTACATTAAGCACGAGAAATTATCAGACAACGGATATTAAAGTTCAAAAATAATGTAAACAAATACCCATTCAAAACAACGGCTATCTTGCCACAAAATGACTTTCTTAAAAAGTAGATATTAAACTTAGAAAAAACAAGGCTGATCTAAATTTACGTAATGCAAATAAAGAAAATAATTTAAGCTTACCTAATACCTTCCTCCCCCAAAACAAAACAAAAAATATTCCAATAGAGTAATTTTTTTTTTTAATCTATACAAAACAACAATCCTGTAAAAAGAAAAAGATTGACACATCACTCAAAAGACAACACCAAACATATACATAAACAGGACAAAGGAAAATATCAGTCCTGAGATCTGAAATAAAATTTCTAATTAATACCACTATAACGTATGAATCTCACAAATCGAATTGTCACACATAGAAAACTTACCAGCCTAACCATCAGAGAAGACCAAACCAAAATAAACCAGAAGCCAAACTATTACACAAAATAGTTATCACCAGAGACACTGACTGTCGTCAATTCAGCCAATAACACAGAATTTACACATAATAAACCCTACCATATTGGCCTACCTGTGGTAACAGCCCATATTTAGGTCACTACAGGTTATATACAAAATAATAGTGTCTCCTGTTCAGAACAAATCATCAAAAGTTACTAGAATTTCGAAACCTTGCTGAGAATACCACAAATCTTAAACTAGGATACATTTATTTAAAGGACACATATATGCATTTCATAGCTTCAATGCTTTAAGATGTTATCGTGGAAGGTTTGGAGTCAGAGCGAACTAGGGCGAGAGACTTGATGTAAAATCTTTGTATTCAGCAAATAGTTTAATTCCTCAGCTATCTGCGCAAGAAGCTCAGCAATATTGGCGATCAGATGATCTCCGGAGAGTTATGTATATTCGTGAGTACGTGCATTACTTTGATCTAGATTATGCCAAAATCTGCCCTAAAAGTGAGTTTGATCGTTCATTAACGTGATAGAACTGCAGTTGTCCAGCCATAGCTTTGGAGTGGATCCAGGCTTTGAAAATCGGCAGATAAGGTAGAGTTTCAAATCTCTGTTTTTTATGGGAGGAAATTGAACTTGTGATTTTTACCATGATTTTCTAATCATTATGAACTTTTGAACTGGTGTGGGAGATTTAATATGAATATTCATACCTCTTTTATATTATTATTTTGTTATGTTACGTTTGCCATATCTTGGCTATGTATTTTACACTTTCCATTATTGTGTTTTGCATTTCATATATTTTTGGGAGTTTTCTATCATGTTTAATTCTTTCGACAGATGTCTGTGGACAGGTTGGAATAACATGTGGAATTGTAGTAGACTGTTTTTTTTTTGGACATGACTTTTAGTTATTGATTTGTGAGTATGAGAGATTTTGGGGATTTTCAGGCTATTAGCCATAATGAGACTTCTTTAATCAGAAGTGCTTGCAGTTTAGAGTTTAGTTATCTGACTCGATAATTCATTTATTATGCATTTTAATCTTTGCTTTGTTTTATTCATTTCTTGTTGGGTTATTTGAATAATAAACCTATTTTTGTAGAAACGATTGTGTTTCTTTAAATAGTCCATTTAATTGCTTTGAGAGAATGAGTGAGGTCGGGTGGATGAGCTTCGGAAAACGATGAGCGAGAGAGAGAGAGAGAGAGAGTCGATACACAGAGAGAGAGAGAGAGAGTTGAGAGAGAGGAAAAAAAATGTGAGTGTTTCCATGGGTGAACCTTTTCACGTCTTTTTCCTGAAGTAAGATCGCTAGATCACGCTACGTACAATTTAAAAAAAGTGTTGAATCTGTTCCTTGTAACAGATTTTAATGGTGGCAGCGGTGCCTCATGATATTTAATGGTGGCAGCGAGCGGTGTCCGATGTCTTTAGTGGTGGCGAAAGAGGGAGATGGCTAATAGACTAATTGGTAACGTTGATGCCCAAGGCATAGGCGACTTCACCTAAGGCGACGAGTCAGTGTTGAATGACTGAGTGGGTCGTGATTACGTGTATACACGGGTGATTACGCGCTAATACGGGGAATCTTTTTTTTTTCGTTTCTATTCGAGTACTGGGAGTGGGGAGTTGTGAAATAGATCTGGATGATCTCTAGAGCAATTTTGGGGTTAACAAAATACCCAAAGAAGTGTGAATAGTGGCGATTGTGAGTTAATTACGCAAAGTGGTGATTCAACAAAAATCACGCTGGTGTTTTCCTCTGCTTGGTCTTCGAGTGGGTGACGTCACAGGTTAGCAAGTTGAGTGATAGGTGCTCCGTTTTCTGTTCAAATTGGTAAGTACCCCATTCTCGTAAGTTGCGCAGAACTCCGTTTTCTGTCCTTCTTTTAGAGGGGGTAACTTTTGCCTTTCTCTAGTGTTCTTTTTGGTTTCTTTTTTATGTTGTTACGCTCAGGGCGTGTGATCACTCACAAAATGCCGGACGATGCAGCAAGCACATCCCAATCAATTGTGGTGCATAAAGTGACGAGCGTTAGCGCGGGAATTACGAATTTTAAAGGGTTAGTTGACGAGAAGCCAACCCAAAATATAGAAACTTTTATTGAGTCAGTGAACAATGATCTGAATTCTAAGAAAATTGCAAATGGCGCTGAAGCTTTAACAGAGGCTAAATCATTTCTGGATTTGGATAAAGGAGATATTGGGAAATGGGCACGCAGTTTCGGGTTCAGAAGGTGTAAAACTTGGAATGAACTGCAGAAATTTCTACGAGCTACTTATGGCGGAGTTCAACGCAGTTCGGAATTTGCGAGAGTTTCTCAAAATAAAGAAGGGCAATGATTCACTAGTCACATATAGTGCGAATTTATTTGATGCAGTAGTTGAGTTAAAGAAATCTATAATAGGCTCTCCATGGGTAACTGGAAATAATATCTCCTTAGATAATTTTGAAAGATTGTTATACTTTGCTTGCCTTTTAACGTCGGTCCCAGATGTAATTGTAGATAGTTTTGATAAGAGAATTGATCAGGATACAGACGAATCCTCTTTGTTTGCACAGATTAATAAAAACCTATCAAAATGCCCGACACTGGACAGTAGTTTTGTACAGGGAGGTGCAAAGATATCGGCTGTGGTTTCGAAACCACAGAATAATGCTAATCCTTGCATTCGGGAAATGATGCAACAGCGAAGACATGTGCACGAGTAGAATCGAAGAAAATTCCAGAGAGATCAGTTACAACGATACGTTGTTTTAATTGTGATAAACTAGGACATAGTAAATCAAATTGCAGAGTGAGATATTGTTCAGTTTGCAAATCTTCAGATCATGGATGGAGATTTTGCCCAGCCACAAAGAATAGAGAATATTAAGGGAAGTCACAGGGAGGTTTTCTAGATATGACAGGAGAATTCCACATGATGCGAGTTCTAGATACACAAAAAAACAGCAGAATTTTCACAAGATAAGTTCGAAAACGGACACAGGATAATGACTAATCAGGTCTTAGAATCACCAGAACCTAGGCCGATTGTACGTGGAGTCTCTAATGGCAGTGAAATTTCTATTTTCATTGATTCTGGTAGCTCAGTTAACTTAGTAAATGCTGACCTTTTTCACTCGAGGTTTCCAGAGTGCAAATTAGTCCCTTCTAGTGAGACAGTGTGTGATGTACAAGCGAGGAAACTGAATATTTTAGGTTCGTCATTTCTTACGCTTTGTATCGGCGGAAAGACAATAGTAGAATCATTTTTGGTCATAGAAGGATTAGCCTTAGGTGAAATGGTTTTGCTAGGACACCCTTCTTGTATGCGACATAACATCAACATTCTTACGGGAATTCAGGGGATTACAATAGGTGAGTCAGGTTGTTTTGTTCCATATATACACAGAAAAAAAACTTGTGAGAAACCTAAGACAAAGTCTGAGACATGTGTAACACATTCATTAGAGAGTGAAGATATTCCGCAAAGATCTTTCAAAGGATTTTTGTTGGAAGATATTGATTTGCAACCGCGAGTTCCTACATTGGTTAAAGTGTCGCTGAAAGAGAAGAATTTTCCTTCTCAAGTGTGCGTTGTTGAGGGAACCGAGAAATTCAAAGACGTTGTGAGTACGGTGTCAGTGAATGAAGTTTCAGTCGCAGGCGTGACTTCAGTAGAATTAGTTAGCTATCAAGACTCAGTGAAAAAATATCACAAGGGTACTTATGTAATTGATCTTGAAGAGTTTAATGAAGAGCATAAACTAGTGAGTTTTTGTGGAGACGGGAATATGTTTCCTAACGAGGAGCAACAGTTCCGAAGTCAGGTTCTGCATTAACACTTGGCTAAAGTTGATTATCCTGAGTATTCAGATAAAGTAGAGAAAGTGTTGAAAGAATATCTAGATATCATTGCTTTGAAGGGAGATAAATTAGGAGTTACAGATGTTTTAGAACATTCAATCCGCCTAGAAAAGGGTACAAATCCCATATATATTCCAGCATATCGAATTCCTTTTAAGATCAGAGAAGAAGTAGAAAAAGAAGTTCAGAGGTGGGAGTCAGAAGGCATTATCAGACCGTCCAATTCTCCGTTTAATTTTCCTTTGCTTGCAGTTCCTAAGAAAGATGGTAGTATCAGAGTTTGTGTAGATTTTCGTAAATTGAATGAAAAAACATGCCCAGATAGATATCCTATAGCTTGTTTGCCTGATTTGTTTGTTGAGATCGGTGGCAAGAATATATATTCATCTATAGATCTTATGCAAGGGTTTTTACAGTTTCCCCTTAGCGAGAGTAGCCGTAAATATACATCATTTTCGGTACCAAAGGGACATTGCAAGTTTAATAGGATGCCTTTTGGATTACAAGGGTCCCCAATAACATTTACTAGACTGGTTAACACAGTACTTCATGGCTTGTTAGGAAAGTCGGTGTTTGTGTACATGGATGACATTCTCATATGCACAGATACAATTGAAGAACATCTAAAGGTGTTAAAAGAAGTCCTCAAGCGATTACAGTTTGCTGGATTAAAGGTCAAATTGGCCAAATGTGAGTTTCTGAAGAGAAAAATTGTCTATTTAGGACATGTTATCTCTAAAGTGAATGATGAGAAAGTTAAAGCCATTGTGAATTTTCCAGTTCCCAAAACCAGGAAACAGATTCGTTCGTTCCTAGGTATGTCGGGTTTCTTTCGCCGTTTTGTGCAGAATTTTTCTACAATAGCGTCTCCATTGACAGATTTGTTACGAGAAGACGTTAAGTTTGTTTGGGGTGATAGTCAACAATTAGCTTTTGAGAAGCTTAAGAACGCTTTGGTGAACCCACCAGTTTTGAAGTTTCCAGATTTTAGTCAACCGTTCACCTTAGTGACTGACGCGAGTCAGGAAGGTATAGGTGCGTGTTTGATGCAGAAATTTGAGGGGAAATTACACCCAATTGCTTTTTATAGCAGAAAGTTCAAAACGCGTGGTAGTAACGAAAGGCTGATGTCAGTTGTGGACAAGGAGGCTTTTGCAGTCGTCTCTAGCCTTGTTAATTTTAAGATGTTGTTGTTGGGAAATAAAGTTGAGATTTTTACAGATCATCAACCGTTGTTAGAGCTTTTTAATAAGCCAAATTTGTCGCCCAAGAGAGCACGTTGGTTCCTAACATTGAGAGATTTTGATGCAAACCTCAAATACATTGAAGGTAAGCATAATGTGGTTGCAGATGCATTGAGCAGATATTTTCCGGTTGAGGATGAGGAAATACACACCGAATCCTGTGTGGGAGAAGAGAGTAAATATTTGGTGTCTAATGTCTCTGATATTAGTAGTTCTGAGAGATCGCATGTAGAGGACATACACGTTTCTACAGTGCATACTTCGGGGAGAAATAGTGAGTCGGCAGTCTCGGGAGAGATTGTTGTTCGTGATAGTGAGAGTAACGCAGTGTGTTATATTACGGGTGAAAATGTCACTTGGGACATAGGCTTGCTCGAACAAAAGCAAGATGAAGATAAATTGTTGTCAGATGCTAAGGCATTTCTTAGGGGAGTTTCACCGAAGAAAGGGTATAAGTTGCCTTTTTCTGGTCTAGAGTTGGAGAATAATTTATTGGTGAGGAAAGTTAAGTATAACTTGCGAAGTACTCGAAGCATGGGTGAGATTACACAAATCATCGTGCCAGAGAGTCTAGTACCACAAGTTCTAGACATTGTACATTGTAAATTTGGTTCGCCTCATTTAGGTGTGGACAAGACGTATGAAAACGTCAGGTCAAAGTTCTTTTGGAAAAATATGTTTTCCGCAGTAGAAGCCTTTGTGAAGAAGTGTGCTATTTGCAATGCTAATAAGCCAGCGACGACAGTGTCGTGTCGTTTAGGTTCATATCCCGTTTCAGAGTGCATATGGATATTCTGGGTAACTTCTCAGAGTCCACTTATGGTTATAGACATTTATTAGTAGTTGTTGATGAGTTGACTCGCTTTGTCGAGATTTTCCCACTGAAATACAAATCAGCTGAGGAAGTTGCTATAGCGTTCTTTAAGGGGATAATTTGTCGATATGGTGTTCCTGAATGTCTGATCACAGACAATGGTAGGGAGTTTATTAATAAGACTTTAGACGGTCTTGCTAATTTACTGGGAATAAAGAAAGTATCTATAATCCCGTATAGACCTGAAGCAAATGGGTTATGTGAGAGCGCGAATCGGAAAGTAATCGAAGCTTTGCGCATGATGGTGGGTGGTTCCAATACACACTGGGACAGATCGTTGGATGAAGTGCGATATAGTATCAATACTATGATGAATGACACAATTAAGATATCTCCAGCAGAAGCTTTGTATGGGTACAAGTTGAAAGGACCTTTTGATTTGTTACCAGAGCGAGTTCAGGGTGATGTTATGGTCACTTCATTGATAAATACAGCGAGAGAAAGATTTGCACGTATCAGTAAAGAACTTGAACTTAGTTCGCGCGCAATGGTAGAGCAAAGTAACGCGAAATCGAGGGGAGTAGTTTTTTGGATGGGTTATAGAGTGTTTGTTAAAGTGAATGTTCGGAATGATCTGAATTATAAATTAAGTCCGAAGTTCCACGGACCTTTTGAGATTGTAGAGATCAAAAGAGGGAATAGATTTGTAGTTAAAGATGTAAATACTGGAGTGACGAAATTGACCCATATTTCGAAGTTAAAGAAAGTTGGGATGTAATGGAACGTTTGTATATAGTCATGTAGTGGAACGTTTGTATATAGTTAGAGGGATAAATGGGTTGATGTTTGTATATATATGATATTTTTTTTATTTTTTTTTTTTTTGTCTCTTGTTCATTTTAGATGTTGAGGTTCTTAATCATTTGTTTTCGAATGATTTTAGGAGTTGAGACATGGGCTAATTTCATACGAGATTTGACCCGTGTATTAGTGTGTTATTGTGTTATTGGGTTATGATGAGTTTTGTCATCTGACGCAATATGTGTGTTGTTTAGGATATTTTTTGGGGGGGAGGTACTTAGTATATTGGACTGAACAAGTCTGATCTTTTTTTTTTCGGGTTGGGAGATCGAATTTGAGTATTTGGATGTTTTTTTTTTCAGTTTCTTTTTTTTAAATGAAGGGAGCTGTATTGTGAGTAATTGTAGTTGTTCAGATCATGGGAGCGATTGCTATTACGTCAATGGCAATTTTGTTGAGAATTAGTCAGATCTTGCGAAATATTTGCTAACCGGAGTAGAACTTTCATGTCTTTTATGAGATATGATACCTTTTAGTGTTTGGATAGAATTTTTTTTATGAGTGAGTTCCGTAAAGTTATTGTGCTTAGTAGTGAATTGACTGTGATTATTCTGAGATACAAACTTGGAATTAGTTCACATTGTGAGTGTTTGACTTTTGCATTAATAGTTTTGTTTGGTTCAGTAACATGAAACCTTTTTGTTATTAGACCTTTTTCGAGTGCTTTTTGGAGACTCAGTAGTGACATGGGATAGATTAGAGACCATGTTCATTTTGGGAGATCAATATCAAGGTTCGGGAGTTGATTATAAGACAAGTTGTGCTTTAGTTAGAGAGAAGTTTGTGTGTGACAGTAGTATTTTACAGTTGCGAGTTGTATCTGTGGGTGGTTGTGAATTATCATTAGTTCATGGACAGACTCCGACAGAATGTGACTTTAGACAGTTCCTGCGAGATTACCACATTGAGTCCACCAGTACCCTTCCTGCCGTGTTTTGCAAGGAGCGTGCAGTCACGATGATGTGCCAGAACAACAAGTCGACATCATTCGTCCTTCGAGAATCCAAGCTGTTCGACTCATCCTGCAGAATCCTGTCTACGGACTTTCTCGTACTTAGCCGTGCTGTATTCAACAATTCCGAGAAGATAATTATGCGTCATACGCATAACGAGCATTTGGTAGTGGAGGTACCTACAACCAAGGTGCCAATGACGGTTCCACCGTTGGAAGACATCGACGATTCCATGATGTTCCAGTATCAGGAATATATTATGCCGACAATTTTAATTGTCTTAATAGCTATTTTACTGATAATTCTTGTTGTGGGAGTAGTAAAGCTTATTCGTGTTTGTAAGGTTACATGTAAAGGCTCTAAGAACACAACCCCAGTGACTTTGGAAGTGCGTCATGAGAGCAGTCCTTAAAGCTGCAGTGCAGTAGACATTGCTAATTGAGCATAGCTCTATTTTGTTATGTTTTATACATATGCTTTTGTTTTAGTTTGCCGTTAAGGAGAGCGAGACGCTCTTATGTGGTGGCCGAGCTCTATTTAAAGGACACATATATGCATCTCATAGCTTCAATGCTTTAAGATGTTATCGTGGAAGGTTTGGAGTCAGAGCGAACTAGGGCGAGAGACTTGATGTAAAATCTTTGTATTCAGCAAATAGTTTAAGTCCTCAGCTATCTGCGCGAGAAGCTCAGCAATATTGGCGATCAGATGATCTCCGGAGAGTTATGTATATTCGTGAGTATGTGCGTTACTTTGATCTAGATTATGCCAAAATCTGCCCTAAAAGTGAGTTTGATCGTTCATTAACGTGATAGAACTGCAGTTGTCCAGCCATAGCTTTGGAGTGGATCCAGGCTTTGAAAATCGGCAGATAAGGTAGAGTTTCAAATCTCTGTTTTTATGGGAGGAAATTGAACTTGTGATTTTTACCATGATTTTCTAATTATTATGAACTTTTGAACTGGTGTGGGAGATTTAATATGAATATTCATACCTCTTTTATATTATTATTTTGTTATGTTACATTTGCCATATCTTGGCTATGCATTTTACACTTTCCATTATTGTGTTTTGCATTTCATATATTTTTGGGAGTTTTCTATCATGTTTAATTCTTTCGACAGATGTCTGTGGACAGGTTGGAATAACATGTGGAATTGTGGAAGACTGTTTTTTTTTGGACATGACTTTTAGTTATTGATTTGTGAGTATGTGAGATTTTGGGGATTTTCAGGCTATTAGCCATAATGAGACTTCTTTAATCAGAAGTGTTTGCAGTTTAGAGTTTAGTTATCTGACTCAATAATTCATTTATTATGCATTTTAATCTTTGCTTTGTTTTATTCATTTCTTGTTGGGTTATTTGAATACTAAACCTATTTTTGTAGAAACGATTGTGTTTCTTTAAATAGTCCATTTAATTGCTTTGAGAGAATGAGTGAGGTCGGGTGGATGAGCTTCGGAAAACGATGAGAGAGAGAGAGAGAGAGAGTCGATACACAGAGAGAGAGAGAGAGTTGAGAGAGAGGAAAAAAAAATGTGAGTGTTTCCATGGGTGAATCTTTTCACATCTTTTTCCTGAAGTAAGATCGCTAGATCACGCTACGTACACTTTCAAAAAAGTGTTGAATCTGTTCCTTGTAACACATTCATACCCATTCACACACCTTTTTAAGCTACCGTTTACAAACCAAAGTTTTTATGCAAACCCATTGGAGAAGCGAGCAGGGCGAGGTACGAGGGAGGCCAGACGTGAACAACCTCAAATTCTAGAAAGAGCGTCTGGAATTTTATTTTCAGTTCCCTTCACATGCTTAATCACCAGCGTGAATTCCTGTAGTTGAAGAGCCCAACGTAAAATCCTCTGGTTGGCTCCTTTCATACGTTCTATGAAAATCAGCAGGTTATGGTCTGTCCAAATTTCTATGGGAAAAGAAAAATTAGTTACGTATGGACCAAAAGAGTACGGACCAAGGCAAGGGCCTCCTTTTCTATGGTGGAATACCTTTCCTCAGCAGCCGGTAATTTTCGACTATAAAATGATATGGGGTGAACCTCTCCTGCCTCGTTCCTTTGAAAGAGGACACCCCCAATACCTATGTCACTAGCATCCACTGCAATAATAAAAGGTCTCTGGAAATTAGGAGAAGTCAATATTGGATTAGATACTAACACTAACTTAAGTTTAATAAATGCTTCCTCACATTGAGGAGACCACACAAACCTCTGCCCTTTCTCTAGCAATTTGGTAAGAGGCTGAGCAAGATATGAGAAATTTTGCACGAATCTACGATAATAGCCAGTCATTCCCAGGACTCGCCGAATTTCTCTGACATTGCATGGCCTCTTTAAATTTATAATAGCCTCGAGGTTGGCTTGCTTAGGTGCCGCCTGCCCTAAACCCACTTCGTGACCCAAATAGCACACCTTTGCTTTGTCAAACTCACACTTGGCGAGATTCACAACAAGACCGGTGGCCCTTAAGGCTTCAAATACTTTCCTTAACCGTAACATATGTGTCTGCCAGTCGTTGCTGTGAACTACCAAGTCATCTATATAGATTTCTGTACCTTCCAAACCACAAATGACACAGTTCATAAGTCGTTGGAAGGTACATGCAGCGTTTTTCATCCCAAAGGGCATTACCTTACACTCGTAAAGCCCGAAGGGAGTGACAAATGCAGAAATTTCTCTTGCTCGATCAGACAAGGGAACCTGCCAATATCCTTTCAATAAATCCAATTTTGTAATAAACTTAACGGCCCCTATCTGATCGAGACAGTCATCTATCCGAGGCAAAGGAAAAAAGTCATTCTTAGTGCGTGCGTTAACCTTACGATAGTACGCACACATACGGAACTTCCCGTCAGGCTTCTTAACGAGGACTATCGGGGAGCTCCATGGGTTAACAGAAGGTTAGATGAGATCATGCTCCAGCATATATTTAATCTCCTTATCAGCCATATCCCTCTTAACGGGATTCAGCCGATAAGGACTCCGTTTTACAGGAGAAGCACTTCCCACGTCTGCATCATGCTGAAGAAAACTAGTTCGACCTGGAGAATTCTGAAATAAATTTGGAAAAGAAGAAATTAAGTTAATTATATCCCTCTTTGAGCAGTCCTCCCTTACTTATGTCGAATTTGCTAGGATTAAAGAGGAGCAGTTTCATGATTGGTTAAAAAGCCGCTAGGTGGTCTCTGTCTCCTCTTTGAGGGAACTCATGTTTCTCGAAGAATTCAAGAGGGCATGCAGCAAAGAGTTGAAGGTATATCTGGAAGAGGTGAAAGCCGTTAATTTAGGTAAGGCTGCCCAAATTGCCGATGAGTTTGTATTGAGCCGTCGAACTGGGTCAGGTAATTTCGGGAGTAAGGATATGAATTTTCAATCTGCTAGGCCAAATGATTTTCAGAGGAAATCAGGGACTTTTGCGAATAATTGTGGCCAGGGTAATCCATTAGTTAAAAATCATAGGCCCGATAGTAACCAGGGAAAAGTCTCGAGTGGACAAGACACTCGTGTCTTTTCCAAGGAAAACAGGTTTAGTTCTGGCCCAGGTAATATGAATAATAGAGGTAGGGGGACCTGCTACTGGTGTAATAAGCAGGGACATTATCAGGCACAGTGTAATGCCAGAAGAAGGTACCTCCAAAGGAATAATAATAATCCTGTGTCGTTGATATCTACTTGTAAGCCTATTGCCAGTAATCCCAAGACTGAAAAGAGTCCGATTTCTACTAGTAGTAGTGATAGTAGTAGTAGTGGTAGCCTGTCTTCTGGCAGAAAGGAGTCGTGACTCCTTTATGATAAGTATATTTGGCCTGGTAAATTAATGTCTAACTCTAAAACGATTGATGTAAAATTTTTGAAGGACACAGGGTCGGCCAGGTCTCTGGTTTTGAAAGAAACTTTGAAAGATTTAGTTGAATATTCATGGAATTTTGTTGTTCTGGGAGGGTTCCCGACCACGGTTGTTTCGGCTCCGTTAGTGGAGGTCAGATTTTCTTCCCCTGGTATGATAAGGTGACAGAGTTGGCGGTTGTTGAGAGTCTCCCTATCCCCGGCATTGACGGCATTTTGGGTAATGATATTTTGAATAGTAAAGGACAGGAGTTGTTCCCAATATTGTCTGTGCACACCTGTCCGGTTGCAGTAACAACACGTGCAGCAGCCAAGGTTGCAAATTTAATTGATAATGACGATGATTTAATCTTAAGTAGTTTAGAAGTAGACGTAGGGAGGCCCGGGTCTTTAGACAGTAGTAGTAGTGTAATTAGTAATGTTTTGAGACCTAATTGGGACAGGTTGTCATTTATTGAAGCTCAAAAAAAAGAATTTAGTTTTGATTTAGGTGACACTGCAGATTTGACTAAACCCAGGTTTGTGTAACTAATGGTTCATTATACTGGATTAGTCGCCCCTCTACTGATGACCTGAGCAAAACGTCTCGTATTGAACAAATTGTTGTCCCATCTCAATTTCGGAAGTCTATTTTCAGTCTTTCTCATGATGATTCTTTTTCCGGCCACTTCGGTGTATGGAAAACTTTTCGAAAGTTGGCAAAATATTTTTGGTGGCCGGGATTAAAATCATCTGTGAAACGGTTTGTTAACGAATGTGAGGTTTGTCAGGTGATGGGGAAACCCAATCAAATTATTCCTAAAGCCCCCTTAAATCCAATTCTCGAGATCGGTGAGCCATTTGTGGAATTAGTAATTGATGTGGTTGGGCCTTTGCCTAAAACTAAATCTGGATTTACCCATCTCTTGACAATTATGGATAGAGCATCTCCATTCCCTGAGGCCTTCCCGATGCGAAGGATACCTTCTAAGGCAGTGTTGACAAATTAATTGAATTCTTTTCCAGGAATGGTCTCCCTCGTATTAATCAAACCGATTGCGGTACAATACTAGCGTACCTTATCATCCAGAGAGTCAGGGGGTGGTGGAAAGATTCCACCAGACCCTTAAATCTATTTTGAAAAAGTATTGTTATGAACAAGGGGAGGAATGGGATAAAGGGCTTCGCTTTGCTCTCTTTGCTCTGAGAAATCACCCGAATTCTTCCACTGGCGTAGCTCCCTTCGAACTGGTCTTTGGGCACAAAGTACGTGGTCCTTTAGAAATTTTTCATGAAATGCTCGAGACTGGTCGACGAGGAGATGCGAACGTGGGAGAGTTTGTGGAGGACTTGAGAAAAAAATTATCTAGAGCCTGGAAATTTGCCCTAGAAAATTTGGTTTCTTCTCAGGCTGCTATGAAGTTAAATTTTGACAGGAAATCTAAAGCACGGTCGTTTGAGCCCGGAGAATTAGTTTTAGTTTTGAGTACTGACTCGGACAATTTCCTTGAACCTAGATATAAGGGCCCTTAGAAGGTGTTGAGGAAGTTGTCTGAGGTAAATTATGAAATAGAGGCTCCTGGGACCAAACGAAAGTGCCGGATATTCCATACAAATAGATTAAAACAATATACTTCAAATAGACAAGATCCTCTTGCTATTGTTTATGAGCCTGTGGCTGAGGTTATGGAACCACCTTTAGAGGATTCAGAGGGTTTAATTTGTCAGGTGTCACCTGATGCTCTTTTTGATAATATCCAAAATTTAGAGGTTTTGAAGGAAGGGCTCCAGCAGCCAGCCAGCTGGAGGTATTAGGTAAGCTTAAATTATTTTCTTTATTTGCATTACGTAAATTTAGATCAGCCTTGTTTTTTCTAAGTTTAATATCTACTTTTTAAGAAAGTCATTTTGTGGCAAGATAGCCGTTGTTTTGAATGGGTATTTGTTTACATTATTTTTTAAATTTTAATATCCGTTGTCTGGTAATTTCTAGTGCTTAACGTAAAGTGCTTAATTTAACATAATACAGTGTGGTTAGGCGCCTCGTTCCCGTTTGTTTATATTATCGAACTATCGTTTTAACGAGTGTTTTTCTGTTTTTACGAGTGCTGATGAACGTCTCCTTAGTGATGTCTGGACGTCGGAGCTCGGCTCGAGTTAGTTCGGGCTATAGCACTCCCCTGACATATTGTCCTTTGAGCAGATGATTGACTTTTGGAATTTAGTGTCCAAGATAAGATCCGTTACGTGGTCCAAAAAGCTGTTGGGTGTTGAAGAAATCCTTCCCAATCAATTGTCAGTTTAGGGACCTAGTCTCTTTCACGGCACATATCCCGGATATGGTGAGTTTCCATTTTTATATATTTCCCTTTTTTTAAGAGTTATTACCTTCAACACACGAAACTGGCTAAATTCACACAGTGACTTTTAGGTGAAGGGAGAGGAATGCGTATAGCGAGTGTTCGATAGTAATTACAAATGAGAGGTTCGCCATCTAGATATAAAATACTGAACAGACGAAAGTCATTCACAAACGAACTTTTACCATATCAGAAGGAAATCGGAGGTTGATATTGAAATTTGGTATACCCGAAGTGATACTGAACCAAAATTAATATGATCATTGTTTTCGAAATACATTATCCAAGTTTCGTTGGCAGTTTTGGCAGTACAGAAAGATGCCATATTCATACCCACAAAATAAACATTCATAACTGATCTTATTTTTAGGAAATGGGTTAATAATAGTAAATTACTATGCAGAGGTATCTCGTCTTATTTCCTGTTGTAAATCTCATCGGAGTTAGCATATTTTTTTCCCCCAGAAATAGATATATTTACGATTTTTCATAGTTATGTCTACGTAGGGCTGAGAGACGACATTTTTCGAATGAATCTTGCAATAAAAAAAAAAAAAGTATTTCTTGGTACAGCAGGGGAGAGAGGCATAGCATACACACAACAGTCAGTCCCAGTCCATATAGTTATTCACGGCCATTCAGTTTCTTTGTATAGTACCGTAAAGGCAACGTATTTATTTTTTTTCTTTTTTAATGGTCTGAGTTAAGGTTAACCTAATTTTTTTTTGTTTTTACCTGTTGAAAATAAGCTAACATACGGCAGAATAGTAGTTCTACTCTGCAGAGACTGGAAAAAATAAAAAAATATACAGTGAATTGAGAGAATATGAATACTTATCACATAATATCCAAACAGTAGTCTCTCCATGGTTGCGGGAGAAGTAAGAGCCAAATACTGACATGATATGTATCACTTACTCAGCATATATTTATCTAATTCATGAACAAGAATATCACCATTTTTAGTTTTCTTGTATTTTCAGAACTTTAATAAACATAATAAACAGGCTGAACTTATCTCGCCATATTTCCACTTTTCTCATGGAAAGGCCAGTGGTGCGATCAACCCGTGAAACCCGTATCACAGGGTTTTGGGAACTTCGTCTGGAAGTAGCAAGTTGGAAGAATAAGAAAAATGTACATTGAGTGAAAGATATGGCAAATTCTTTCAGATTCATATTACCGCTTGATCTCAGCATGAAAAGCCGGAGAAAGAATCCTGATCTCTTGCCTTCATTAATGAGGTCACCAGGCACTGGGAACATAAAAAAAAAAAAAAAAAATGGAGAAAATAATAGAAACCAGAAATCCTACAACCTCTGGATGGGTCTCCTTGCTTGCTTTCGCATTACCCGTCGAGTCACAGTGAACCAGAAAAGGAGAAAAAGCTGATTGATACATTTTTTACTCCAAATAAACGGCAGACATTGTTGTCATTGAGGATCTAGTGACGTTGTATTTCATGGAAGCTGTACAACATTGACATCTATACAAAATTAGATATCAAGACACTCTTGCGCAAATGACATCAAAGGATATTAAACGAATTCTTATTATTAATATTATTATTATTAGTGGCAGTCTTACTGCCAAGAAGTCCATCTTTTCTCTTCTATACAAACGTCACATTGCTTTTATACAATCACAGCACAGCGATTAGTTTCACTGATGATGAATAAAAAAAACAAAAAAAAAAAAAAAAAAAACACTGATAGGCAGGAAGAAAAGCAATTGATTTTTGTTAAATCCTTGTATTACAGGCAAATCAATAAGACACTAATATGATTGTTGCAGACCCCTTCGTTGTTTGAAGCCACTTTGATTTATTGACAAAAAAAAAAAAAAAAGGCAGATGACGGTACCTATATGAATCTAGTAGAAATTAACTTCCATGACACATTAAGAATCATCATCACACAAATGACCCTTTGAAATATGCGTTTCGAGAAAGTTAGATTATTATTTTATCATTTTATGAAAGCCTTCAGAGATTAAGTACTACACTTTTCGTGGTATGTGGTATCGAGACAGATTTTGTCGGCTGGAGATTCCCATCTGTTCTGTTCTTCCATTCACTTCTGCAGTAATTGTAAGGAGCGAACGTGAACTTCTCAAGTTACTGAAAGAGGCTCTCCATAAATCATGGGGGTAGTTAATTCGCTCCAGATTCAATCGTGAATTATGAAAAGTGGGCTGTTTTCATTTAACAATTACGATGCTCTATAGAATTGAGATTCTGGTATTCTAAAATAAGTTAAAAACTTGAATCTGTTTCATTTTCTTCATTAGAATTCGGAAATTGTGTCTACTCACCCAGCGGTCACCAAAATAAGAGGCAATAAAATCGTTCCTAAATGAAGTCTGAGTTGGACAAAAATCTATAGAAATAAGAAAACTAAACAACATGATTTACTCCAAATGCAAGAAATCTCAACTTAATGTGTTTGTCTCTTTATTAAAACAACAATCTGCTCAGTAAAAAGTAGAACTTGCATTCTCTAAAGTATGGTCTTATTACACTGAAGCATCGAAGACGTTTGAGTTTTCTAACAACAGTGAGTTGGGGTTTTACACTGCAGCATTTTTTTTATCAGCTAAACACATAGAACCGTCTTAGACTCAAGGAAAAATGACAATTACAGTAAGACGCAGGTATGCAGACACAAAAGAAAAGAAGAGGAATGCCAGGCAGTGCACAAGAATGAACTAAATATGGAAAATCCAAATTACTTTGGAGCAGTAAGTCCTTAGAAGGGAAATAAGATACACCCCTGCATAATGCCTATTTGTGCATTTCTACTGAACAAATACTCTTCTTTCTAAAGAACTAGAGGCTAAACACTAGTTTAGGCAAAAATAGGCAGTTTTGAAATATATAGTGCTTATTATCAATATCTTTTTGACTAAGTTATTAATCGATAAAAGACTTTCATGGCTATTGTCGTAGACTTGAATGGCTAAACTGTTTGGCCCCTATGAAAGGTCATGCCAAAATGCTCCGACGGTATAGAGAGTTATGTTTGACAGCACAGAGCAAACAAATAAATTGCTCAGCGGCATTTTTTTTTTTCTTTTTTACAAATAGAATTATAAGTTCCAAGCTCCTAGATATGTGGTTAAATGCAAAGTATTTCTTCGACAAAATTCCATCATTGTCAAGCAGGTTTAAATAATTGAGGCATTTTATAAAATATTTCATTACTACGTCAGAAATTCGTCAAAGAGCATCATTACCCATCTAGAGGACCGCCATGAGACGATGATCTAGAAAACTAGAACACCGTATTACAGCGTAACGCACTCAAAGAAAAATAACACAACGAGCATTAGTCCTCACCTTTACTAGTGGGTAATTCTCAGGGTCACTCTTTCCTAACATCTTATGTGTGAACATGGTAGATCAATCTACACCTCACTTTTGAATCCCTAAACACCTTTTATGGTCTCAGGCTCAGATTAAATAAACACGAATGAATAGGATACGTCAAACACCAGTATTATGTAAATGAATTAACTCCCTCGCTGTGCCCACGTAATATTCAGGGGATCCAAAAGGATATTAGGGTAGTCATGGTGATCTTTATACTAGAGATCTTACTTTGGGCACTGAAAACAATTACTTTAATAATTTTCTTTTTTATTTAAATAGTATAACCCCTCTATGATATTAACAATATGCCTTTTTTCCTATTATGAGAGAGAGAGAGAGAGAGAGAGAGAGAGAGAGAGAGAGAGAGAGAGAGAGAGAGAGAGAGAGAAGGGCGGGGGGATGGGGCTTATGGAAGCTGAATATTTTAAGTTTATCCAGACAGAAAATATGAAAAACCCGTTTAGTAATTATTCATTTGTCACGAGTCCCTTGTGATCTCATTTGTAACAGATGAGTTTGGTGGTAGAGTTCTTGAAGTGAGAACGATCCAGATTCCATTTAAGAATATATAGTATGAGGTTCCTTTCTCTCAGGCAGTCTCCCCATGAATGATCTCCAGCTTTTCCATTCTCATTCTCTCATTTCGCACAAATTCCACGCCTCTGGTAGCCAGTTGTGGTTTTTCACAACTGTCGCAAAGGAATAGTTTGACAACATAGTTTGCATTCAAGATGATACAAAGGTCACTGGAATATAAAAGTAAAACAGTAATTAAGTATCTCAGTATTTATAGAATATAATATTAGTAAGTAGTAACACCTAATACGCTGAACAAATTGCTCTGGACATATCACAAGGGCGAAGTGTGTAAACACATTAAGAATTGATAACGTCCTTGGATTCCCTAAGATTTAGTATCAATGTAAGTGAAGTAACAACGTAATCAAACACAAGAGGTCTCTGACCAGAAATGACCACATTAAAAAATTATCGTTTTGCGCCAGACTTCGTCATGAGAATGCTTACAGTTCTTCACAAATTCTTTCCATCTTTGTAATACAAAGCTTATTTGACTATTCGGTCAGTTCCTTTACAATACTATTGTCCACTTTCCACTTAGAAAGAATCATGTAAACGATTATGTATATCTCGTATAAATGCCACTATCCTAATCATCTATGTAACCATTACACATTAGGGTGATCCTTAACTGAATTTCTATGTAAGTTCATTTTTAAGGGGAGAATCCATACCAGACCAAGTAATGAGCAGCTCCACAGATTAACACAAAATCGAAATATAGGAAAGCTTCGGCGCTCGAGTCAACTTTGCAACCATTGCTGTCGTAATCTATGGGAATAGAGACAGACAACCGAGAACAATGGACTAGAAGGGGAGTCTCTTTGATATCGAGAAATAACCTTTGGGAATTTGAGGACTCACTGAGGTACTTGGAGATTGATACATAGAGAGGGAAGGTAGCATATAGGAACAGAAATAGAATGGGGAAGAAGAGACAGATCGATATAGCGTAAACAGATTGAGATTATAAAGAGATGATATTGTTATAGTAAAATAGGAAACCAAAAGAGACTAATGGACAGAGAGAGAGAGAGAGAGAGAGAGAGAACGGGAAGAACGAGAAACAGTCTGTGATGCCTCTAACCAAATTTTGTTTCTCACCAAAAAGCTATCATAGCAATGGTACATGTTCTTCAGCCAGTTAGAAGGAAAGGAGAGTCAACACTAAATGCTGTTCTGCATTCATTTATTATGAACTTATCGTCATATCACGAATATATTGATAGAGAGGCTGTGATTATTGTTAATAATGACAATAACAGTGTTACCATGAAGGCTTCTTCGAACTTCCATCATTCCCGAGAGTTGCCTTGTCACTCCAGACCACACTGGCACTAAGTTCCCGTTATAGAGAGAGTTATGGGAAAAGAAGAGGTCCAGTAACTTACTGGAATCTTCCTCACACTGATTATCGATCGCAAAGACTCCTCAACGCATAGTGATATGGGATGCTTTGCTAGAAAGTAAAAATTAAAGAAAGTAATCAGTAAAGGACAAGGTCAGTTAATCTCATCCATTCATTCGACTCTGTCATTGAATTTCTCCTGTTTCATGACGCCGGAGTCTCCTCAGCTTCAGGCGTCCGTCACTTCATCATGCTTCAGTCGTTTAAAAAATGTAAGGATTTCCTTCAAACTGAAAACTGCTTGTTTTTCGTTAAGTTTTTATACACGCTGGTGGTATATCTGAGCAGTATTTACTCGGTTCCTTGCTATTCATAAAAAAATCTGCAATTAATCGTTCAGAGCGGAAACCCTACAGTTAAGGGTAAAAAATATTCAATAAATTGTTCATAGGGTATCGCAGACTACGTCGAGATTACAAACTAGCAGCAATTAATTTCCCTGGTTTGTCTCGTTTATAAACCCCTTGAACTGATGACCAGATATAAAATTAAAGTGGATGAATAAAAAAAGTTATTGTAATTTCACCAGAACAGC
>JANJGK010004784.1:0-56086 GCA_039081455.1 Macrobrachium rosenbergii
CACTGGGGCAAATCGCTTTGAGATTAAAAATGTCCCAAGTCAAAGAGGGAGATGTTTTTTATTTTTTATTTTTGTTTAAATGGGTTTTGAGGTGTTCGTGAAACGTCTGGAGAATTGGGAATGATATGGGTTAGGTGGTATTTTTTTTTTTTTTGTGGTTGGGTTGTTAAAGGGAATGTTTACGTTGGGGAATAATAATAATAATAATAATAATAATAATAATAATAATAATAATAATAATAATAATAATAATAATAATAAGTTAGGAAAATTATGATAACACCACAAAGAAGAAAATAAAAAAAACCTCATTTCAGGAAAGTGAAGAAATAAAGAAGGGACAATCAAGTAAGAAAGGAAGATTTGTCTCGGAAGGAACATGAAAATCGTCGAAGGATGAAAATGCATTCGAAAATTGGACTAAGATTTCGAAGCCACCTGAGATTGTTCTTCTTCCTCTTCTTCTTCCGAAGTTGAGACAGGAGATCTGAGAAGAGAAATGCGATGCTTTGGTGCCTCTTACGTGACGGGAAAGTGACTGAGAGAGAGAGAGAGAGAGAGAGAGAGAGAGTGACAGGTAGTAATTTTACAGTTCTGATAAATAAGTCTTGTCATTAGCAGACGAAGGTACATTGTACGAAAGGGGGTTGTGTGTGTGTGAGAGAGAGAGAGAGAGAGAGAGAGGAGGTGGGAGGTTGTACTTTTTAGTTCTGGAAAAAATCCTTATCTTTAGCAGGCAGGGACGCGCTGTATGAAAAATGAGAGAGAGAGAGAGCGAGAGAGAGAGAGAGAGAGAGAGAGAAACTACAGACATCAAATTGAAGGGAACTAAAAGTGGAACAAAGGAATATATACCCTAGAGAGAGAGAGAGAGAGAGAGAGAGAGAGATGTGTTCCATTAAGGAAACGTGATAAAAACTGCACCCTTCGACGAAGAAAAAAAAAAAACGGAAAGAAACATTACACTCAGAATAAAAACAAGTAAAAAGATGTGACAGAATAAAAGAGAAGAACTAAAGGAGAATCGGAGATAAAAACGAGAGAGGAAGATAAGATATGGCCCTGAACATTGAGGTGGAAGTCTTCGCTATGAGAAATTAGTCACCTGGAGAGAGAGAGAGAGAGAGAGAGAGAGAGAAAATGATGTTTATTTTGATTTTCCTTTCAGTTAGAAAAAGGGGGGACGTGAGAATTTAGAAGGTTATCTCCCTACATCTTTCTCCTGATCTCTCTCTCTCTCTCTCTCTCTCTCTCTCGTATCTTTGTCCATGTACCTATACCACTGAGAGAGATTATATATATATATATATATATATATATTTGTATATATATATATATATTTTCACAATCAAGTCAAATATCACACACCATAAAAACACGAATACAGAATAAAGAAAAACGACTTAACCATTCTTCATTTTACCTTTTGTAGCCTTCCGTCCGCTAATTAATGCTCGTAATTATCCGATGATTCTGATAATTCTGCACCGCGAAGCGAATAATCAGATGATTGCAAAAGATTAATTTTTATACGACTGATTAATAATCAAAATTTTACGCGTCGACTGATAAAAGTCAAGTGACTAACTGGCAACTGTTTTGTGTTTAGTTTCCAATTGTTGCTTTATTAAATCTGAATTTTACTTGTATGGAATGAGGTTTAGTTAGAGAGAGAGAGAGAGAGAGAGAGAGAGAGGTAATATTCGAATTTCAAGATATTCCTCATGAGAGAGAGACCTCTATATTATTTTTTCGTATTGCATATCTGGAGAGAGAGAGAGAGAGAGAGAGAGAGAGAGAGAGAAGCTCTTAAATATATATCTAACTTGAAGCCCAAAGTTAATTTTAGAAAGATTCTGGACATATCTTTCCCAAATGAATTATTCACAAGACTCAATATCAACCATAAACTTTAACCATAATCTTAACCTCTTTCCATTATAATTTTTAATTTATATAAACATTTATCTATTTATTTCTCCCTAAATAAAGTATTCATCACTCACGGTTCAGTTCCAGTACTCGAACTGGTGGACTCTCACAGAATTTCGAATTTGTGTCCAAAATCCATTTAAGCTTTCGAACTGAACTGAATTGAATATAGCATTTAGGCCAAAGGCCAAGCACTGGGACCTATGAGGTCATTCAAAGCTGAAAGGGAAACTGACAGTAAAAGGTTTGAAAGCTAACAGGAGAAAACCTCAAAGCAGTTGCAATATGAATCAATTGTTAGGAGACATTTAAGCTTTCGTTAAAAGGATAGACTCGTCTTCGGAAGGGGACAGAATCCATTAATTTCAGGCCCAAACTTTCCTTTGCCGAAATTCAGACTGGTTCCCTTGGAGGGGAGAGACGCCCCCCTTTCTATTTCCTAGAATATACTTTTGCCAAAAAAATCAGTTCCCCCTCTGCAATGTTGCTCGAACTGTGATTGATGACGGAGTATAAGCCTTTGTTGTTCTGCTTTCATCTTGGGTAAAGAAATATGCAAATATATATCTTTTTTTTATTTGATATTTGGTTCTAGAAAGTTTCTTTTTCGAGTTATTAAACTGATTTTATAATTAATTATGTTTATTTTTGTATGTATCAAAACGACTTCCTCTAACTGTCAAGTTTAACCTTTATTATTCATATATCTGTACATACTGATATTTACATAGTGAATAAATTTGGTTCAGTTTAGTAAAGTGATTGATAGGTTGTATACAGATTTCATGAGATGAGTTTATTTCTCTCTCTCTCTCTCTCTCTCTCTCTCTTCCCGTTCAAATACTCTATTCTAATAAATCTGTTTATTTCTATCTTTTATGTCACTCAAGCTCCATAGGTCTCTCTCTCTCTCTCTCTCTCTCTCTCTCTCTCTCTAATAATCAGTGGTATACATCCATTCAAAACATTAGTGTAATTTCCTCTTTCCTTCACCTAAACCAATCTCTCTCTCTCTCTCTCTCTCTCTCTCTCAGTCTTCCCTTCCTCACTAATATCTGTTGACGTAGATGGATCCCTATTATCTTCTCCCGTAAGAGCTCCCATCTCCTTCCTGTCATCTATAGAGCATTACGCGAGCCTATCTTTATTGACTGTAGATGGGGGTCCATTAAAATCATAATATACTTCGTCCTTCTATGGAAGCGTGGCGGGTCTTTATTTCTGGTCGGTAATGGGGTAGAAGTAGGCGATACGAAATCTCTCTCACACACACACACACACACACACACATATATATATATATATATTATATATATAAGGTCTTCCTCATATAAGGTCTTCTTCTAAGATAATTTAGAAGCACTAATACACAATTTACACTCGTTATTGACAAACGAAAACCTATATCAATTATAATCTGTAATAAAGACACATTTCGCTTCCCATTTTGGGGTATTATTACTTTGAAAATATTTCTTCCAGGCCCCTAGAAAGAAACAGCATCTGCACAAATTTACTTTTCATACGTCGCTCTCGGCTTCAAACCCATCCAAAATAGTTTCAGATCTCTGAGAAGAATCTAAAGATTTTCGTTCAGTGTCATATGGAACGAGATAACATTCGACTGGAATTCACTGAAACATTCCTAAAAATAATGAAACGTCTCGAAGCGCTTTGGAAAATACATCAGTATCTGTTTTCAAAGACTGTGTCTCTCCAGGCCATAAAATTCTCCCCTTTTTAAACTCGTCCATCTTTTCTGACGGTCATTTACCAAAGGTCAGCTGCTTCATTTATTATTTTTTCCCTCCCCGGGAAAAATCCATCATTATCTTTGGACCGTCAATTCATCATCCGCTTCGTCGATGAGGTGGAAAATGCGGGTTAGGTCCAACGTAGGTTTGGTACTTTCACGATTTTAAATGAATGAGTTGATCACACTTTGCTTACGTACTCTCGTTCATTCATGAATTCTAGTGAGTTGTGTTACTACTAATAATACAACTGGTATTGTAGGAGTACCTCGGGGTAAAAATATTGCACTGTTGTATGTAGACTGGTTCAGTTTCTTAAATTAAGTTTACAAATACCTTCCGAGGTGTTCCTCAAGGTTGCGACTGCTTCCCAGAGAGATGGTCTACTCTGCAAGATCTAGCTAGAAATGACAAGAGACTCTTGTTTAGATTAAACCAGCCGTATGCTAGCACGGGCTCTGGCTCCAAGAGCAGCCCTTAATAACAAGAGCCTGGGTGAGTCTACCTGCCCCAATCAGTGATCTGAACCTTCACTGGCTGATGGTTTGAAGGAATGATTTTAGAATGACTGTAAGCTCTTGCCAAACTCGATTCTACTCTGATAACTGGTCCTGGGAGCTGACTGGCTAGCTAAGAGATGACTGGAACTCTAAAACTTTCTGTATGTGGGTGGCTCAGGTGGGCGTGGCTGAGGGGCGTGTTTTTCCTGAAGGACACTTTGATCCAGATGTGAGCGCTGCCCCTGTGGGCGTGTAAGAGGTAATTTAAAGTCTGTCACCTGCTGAATGTTGATAGAAGGTTCCTGACAGGTTATAGCCACCTCTTCTGCAATCTGGAGGTTCCTGTAGTTAGACTCTTTGTGAAATATTTGGAGGTGTTCGAATAAGTTCTTCTGCGGGCAAAGAACTCCGCTTTTAACTCTTACAAAATCTTGAGAAGAAACTTCAGAGCAACATAGGCATAATAACTTTAACAGTACCATCTTTTTATAGGAACAGGTTCATCACTGTGCAAATTAACAAAAAAACTTCGTTTATAAATATCACAAGAATGATTTTAAGGTTGCGACGCCCTCCAAAAATGCATTGCAAAAGCATTGCAACATCACACCAACACCTGACAATCAACGACTACAAAACCTCATCTTGAAGAATAAGAGATTAAAACCTCACTGCATATATAAACAACATTACGAAAGCGTCTCGCTTCAGTTGCAAAGAGAGACTGAGAGGGGGAACACGTCCTCAGTTTCTTAATCGTTCTCGGAAGCCTCGCAGTGAATGCAAGAGGAACTTCTGAATGAATTCTTTCATTCGTTATTCAAGATCGAGTTTCCCCAGGAATTTTCATTAGAGAACTATAATCACAATGCGCAGAGGTATGAGGATTGCGGAGGCTATATTTTTGTGGCGAGGGAGATGATATTGAAGTTGATCTTGAGTTTTTTTATTTAAAGTTATGGTTGTAATTGTTAAGTTCAGGATTTTTGAAATATGATGAATGTAAAGTGGAATTTTCTTAGATGATGTGGAAAGAGTTGCTGTTATTATTATTATTATTATTATTATTATTATTATTATTATTATTATTATTATTATTATTATTATTATTATTATTATTATTATTATTGAATAAATGCAAAATAGCATAAATTTGGATACGTGTCAAAAGAATGGAACAAAACTAAATCATTATTTGTCATTGTGAATAATTATAGGATGACATAAACATCTGCTAATTATAAACACACCTAAAACACATACCAAATAAATAAATAAATAAATAAATAAAAAAAGAGTAAAAAGATAAAAAAAAAATAAACAAAATGAATTATAGGATTTATAGAACTTTAAGTCCTTATCAACATCAATAGTAGATAAAATATGAAGTTTATTGTTGACACCTAAAGTGAGGAAATACATAAATAAATAAATAAATAAATAAATAAACAAATGCATAAATAAATAAATAGGTATATAAATAAGTTAAATACCCCATGCTACGAGAGAGGTTACAGGAGCCTGGATACTGGACAAAGAGCTTTGGGGCAGCAAATTGAAATACCTTCCTTAATTACACGCAACAGTAAAGAATCTGGCTTAAACAAAATAAGAAAAAATCTTAAGATATAAAGGGGGGGGGGGGGGGGAAGTTAGCTAAAACTTAGTAAGAGGGAAAACATAGAGAAACAAAATCTATTGAATAGATTGTGAACTAAAGAAGAAAGATTAGATGAATGAAATTGGCAAATAAAATTCTATGGAAACACAGAGAGAGAAAATCTATTGAATAAATTGTGACCTAAAGGAGAAATATAAAATTAATTGAGAAATAAAATTCTATGGAACAGAGAAACAAAATCTGTTGAACAGATTGTGAACTAAAGAAGAAAGATTAGATGAATGAAATTGATAAATAAAATTCTATGGAAACAGAGAAAGAAAATCTATTGAATAAACTGTGAACTAAAGGAGAAATATAAAATTGAGAAATAAAATTCTATGGACACAGAGAAACAAAATCTGTCGAATAGAATTTGAACGAAAGAAGAAAGATTAGATTAATGAAACTGAGAAGTAAAATTCTATGGAAATATCAATAAAAATAAAATAGTAAAAAAAATCAATAAAATCCCACCGAAAGATCAAATTAAGAAGATCACAAACATTCATAAAGACGCCAGGAAATACCAAGGAAAGAAATAATAAAAAAAATAAAACCACAATCTTACCCAAGCAGTTTTTCCCAGGTTTTTACGACTTCTGTCAACCCGGATAAAAGGGACGGTACGTCCTGAAGAAATATTCCGTAATGTTCAACATCAAAAATGCCCTGGGAATATTGCCTTCTGTGATTTGGGGAGAACCTGGAAGAATAGAGGTGGGCCTCAGTGGGTAGAATTTTGACGTTTTGGGTTGGGGAAAACGTTATCCCAGATGGTGGTCAATATAGTATAGCATATAGAATTTTGGCCAAGCGCTGGGGACCTGTGAGGTCATCCAGCGTTGAAACGGAAATTGAGAGTAAGAGGTTTGAAAGGCGTAACAGGAGGAAAACCTCAAAGCAGTTGTTTGGAGAGGAAGATGGAAGAAAGCGACTATGAACGGAGGTACGGTAAAAGGAATGAAAGGGGTTGCAGCTAGGGGCCCGAAGGAACAATTTGATTATAAAAGGATTTGCAGTAGATATGACAAGTCAAATTAGAAGATAAATTGAAGATAAATGGATTCATACGAGAGAGAGAGAGAGAGAGAGAGAGAGAGAGAGAGAGAGAGAGCATAATATTCATTAAATCATAAAAATCAAAACTTATATAAAAAAAAAATCCAAATAACAATACGATGCTCTCTGCGCATGCGTTATAGACATACCCACAACGCATGCGCAGAACACCAACTACTAAAGAAATCACGAATATACTAAATATGTCCCACAAGTCATACATAACTGCAACGCCAGTCGTTCACACCGATAAATAATGAAATCAAGAACGATAGGGAAAATCTACCAACTCTGCGCGATTGAAATCAGGCGAAATCATTTCAGAAATCATTCAGACGAGGTAATGGCGTCAGATAAGGAGGAATTCTTCGGTTCGTAAAGGCCATTATTTTCTCCTCCGGGAAGACGATATTTCTCGGAGCAAACGGAGGGGAGAGATAAAAGGGCATAAAAGACATAGCCATTCATTAGCGGCGAATTTCCCTCGTGTCAATACCTACTGTTGGTCTTTATGGATTTGGTCATTGTTATTATTATTATTATCATTATTATAGACATGCGATTGTAGCATTATACTGTTACGTTATGATACATTCGACTTCATACATGTGCTTGCAATGCGTCATAGTGTTCGTGGGACTAAACGAACACCCTCCTTGCATTTTTATACATTTTTGTCTATTTATCAATTTATTTTTTCTTTTTTTAATAAGTGAGATGTCTTCTTTCTGTATTTTCTTATACCTCCTCTTACTTCTTCCTAATGAACACTATAATATTCTTTGGGAGCTTATAATAATAATAATAATAATAATAATAATAATAATAATAATAATAATAATAATAATAATAATAATAATAATAATAATAATAATAATATAGGAGGATTTATAATCATCGTTCATTGACACCTATAAATATACCCCATTTCAGACTCGCCTCCTGAAATGTGCTGTCAAATATTGGACCAAAACACTTGAAAACAAATAAAAATAAACTTATTACCACTATCACAAACCCTGATTATAACACAATAACCCACAACATAACTTATTATGAATAACAACCTATAATTGTTGAAATACTTACAATCAGGTCCTGTTTTAGGAAGAGGTTCCAGTGTCCGAGAAATGGGGAGTCGAATCTCCTTCTCACAACTGCAGTCACTTAGGCTAAGACCACCTACCACCAAGGATCCTGGAGAAGCATACCTTTCATGCAACGCCATCTATGTGCGTGAGTGTCAACAACTGAAAATGCTACGTCATCACCACCTGTTAATGAATGAACGTACGTTGCCATGAGAAGTGCAGTGACGTAAAACGAAGCATTTGAGCGATATTGAAGTTTCCCTTACAATTAATATAATAATAATAATAATAATAATAATAATAATAATAATAATAATAATAATAACCCATACATACAGAGCAAAATAACAATGCATCCCTCTATAATAAAGCAATAATAAAAAGGTCATTTTTAAAACTTGATTTTCCACGTATTACTCAAACATCAAGTTATGCCACTTACGAGAATTTCACCAAACGCAGTTGTCTGACTTTTATCTAAGGCTCAGTATCAGACCTCTTTCTTGATGACATAAAAATCATAATTTATTGTAAAATATCACGAATTAAAATCTAATCTAAAACCACATTTGATATTTTCTATCAAAAGCTTAAAAATAGATACAACAAATTGAAACATATAATCACCTTTAATCTAAAATCACATTTAATATTTTCTATCAAAAACTTGAAAAATAGGTACAGCAAATTGACACATAAACAAAACTGAATTTCCTGAATCATTGTTGGAAGTCAATGACTCGATTTCACACCAGAAATGAACCTCTTATCTAAAATCACATTTAATATTTTCTGTGAAAAGCTTAATAAATAGGTACAACACATTGACACAGATATGATCAAAACTGAATTACCTGAATCTTTGTTGGAAGTCAATGACTCGATTTCACCTCAGAACTCACCAGCGAACTGGAAGTGAGCAAGACTCACCTGGCTGGCAATTAAAGAATCCCTCCTCGCGTGTCAAGTAAGGTAACTGACGCATGAAGGCTTGATAAGTGAACGTGCCAACACTCTGAGAGCATTTTATGTGCAAGTGTCGCGGATGGAAGGTGCAAGTTGCGTACGAAGGCGTACATATGCACTTCTCTCCTTTCCAGAGATCATATTCCAGACGTGTCGCCCAGCAAGCCTTCAAAAACTTATTGCCTGGGATTCTGGAAATCGATCTTGTTCGTCAGTCGATTTATGAGAGAATAAATCCAGTGGAAAATGTCCCTTTTAGAAGGGGGTTTAGGTCCCAACAGACAATAAATAAAAGACCCTGTATTCTGGTGTAGTATTTATTAGAATCACAACAAAAGGAAAACAAGAAAAAGTACTTATAGAATAACTAAACGCATAACAACATAATACTTATTATTTATAATTAACATTTTAAATATTTGAGCTACATAAAAGATACATAATTATACACAAAAGATGTATAATTGTATACGAGTGATATATAAATAGATAAAAGCCAACAAAAGATAAATAAAAACCTTTTAGTAAACACGATGAAAAAGAGCCCCAGGGACCTTTAAAGTCCTGAAATGGGATTAATAATGTCTTTCTATTTCTGGAAAAGGAATTTACTTAGCTTTTTCCAGTTTAACTTTTAATTCCAGGATTAGGAATATATTTAGTTTTTTCCAACAGTTTTCATGCCTGAAGTAGGGATCGACTTATCTTACTAGAATTTTAACTTTTTCACTCTGGAAATAGGAATCTACTTAATTAGCATCGAATTAAACCTCTTCATTCCTGAAATGGGAATCTACTTAATTTCCTTAATCCTTGGAGTGGGACTCTACTCAACTAGGTTCCAGTTTAACTTTCTGAATCCTGGAATAGCATTCTATTGAAATTGTCTCCAAAACAAGCTTCAAATTCTTGGAATAGGAATCTCCTTAAATTGTTTCCAATTTAATTTTTCAAAATTCTGAAACAGGAACCTAATTACTAGGTCTACAGGTTAACTTCCTATTGGCTGGAATGTATGGACACAGTAACCCTCAGTTCCAGTTTAAAAAGCCACAACAATTACTGACAGTCTCCTGAAGGTCTGTACTTTGACAGACCTCCACAGGACTGTAGTTCCAGTTTAGCCAGTCATAACAATTACTGACAGCCTCCTGAAGGTCTGTACTTTGAAAGACCTCCTCAGGACTGCAGTTCCAGTTTAGCCAGTCATAACAATTACTGACAGTCTCCTGAAGGTCTGTACTTTGACAGACCTCCTCAGGACTGCAGTTCCAGTTTAGCCAGTCATAACAATTACTGACAGTCTCCTGAAGGTCTGTACTTTGACAGACCTCCACAGGACTGTAGTTCCAGTTTAAAAAGTCACAACAATTACTGACAGTCTCCTGAAGGTCTGTACTTTGACAGACCTCAGGACTGCAGTTTCAGTTTAGCCAGTCACAACAATTACTCACAGTCTCCTGAAGGTCTGTACCTGGACAGAAAACCTCAGGACTGAATCATCAACATGTTGTTGCAGACGTCACTTCATCAATCCAGGATCTGAAGACAGGGACCCGACTGTATAACCCTGGGGTAGATCGGTTGTTGCAGGTGTCTCTCCTGTTTAAAACTCCTATGAGGACCCAGTGGTCAGGGCACACCTGGGTTACGAGGGGACTTCCAATATCACCCTGGGGGAAGAAGGGATTCGAGTGATTATGAGAGTCTTTGAAATAGGTCACCGTTATAATTATTATTATTATTATTATTATTATTATTATTATTATTATTATTATTATACCCAGAATCCATCTACTGGTGGACACCCAGTTAGAACTGATAAAGTCTACGGATTTACAACACCAGATTTCAGTAACTTGCTTATTCAGAGAATAAAATTCTGCTATACAACGTTCTTCGCATCCATCTAAATATGAACTTTGGCCATTTATTGACCAATACTGACTTGCAGGAAAAGTGAATTATAAGAAGAATTAAAAAAACTCAATATAAAATCTATTCGTAGGGAGCATTTTCCTTGTGATCGCTGAGGTACCTACCGCGCATGCGCCCATCACGTAATGGCTAGTGCACAGGGTCGCAGACGCATTCAACGGGAGTTTTAATGAATTAGCACACTTGGCCGTATCCATTACGTCTTCGACGGCCACGCGAAGCTTGGGGTTTGGACCCCCTCCTGAAACAATAGATGTTTAATTAATAAATAAATAAATTAATTAATTAATGGATATACATAAATAAATAAGTAAATTAATGGATATACATCAATACCCAAATCATCATAATCACTTTTTCATTTTGTAGACATGATTATTATTATTATTATTATTATTATTATTATTATTATTATTATTATTATTATTATTATTATTATTATTATTATTATTAAAATGCAAGAAGGATAGTATTATGGTATAGTAACGCACTGCATAGCTTCTAGATAACATCCTCACTGATCCGGAAAATAGTTGCACGGATAGTTATCGACCGAAATGACTGAAAACACAGCTCATTTTGTACACGGAAGAAACCGCCTCTTTAGAAAAACGCAGGCAAACGAGGCACTCACCCGCACTCGCCTCTCCCCAGCCTGTCACTACGGCTGGTGCGCTCACAAAAATGTCGGACTCCTCCGCTAGACACATGGGTTTGACAGCAGGATTTGTTTCGAAGTCAGGCACCGGTGGAATTTCAACCAAGGCGATGTTGTTGTTCTCCTGCAAAGCGTGGATAGTAATGCATCATTGCGTGAGAGAAAGAACTCGTTTGACTGACAGCTACGACAAGAAAAAATATAAGGCGAAATCGAAAGTGGGAATACATTAGCTACGGTGCGTTTTATGGTTGAAATTGGGAATGTTTTCGTGATTTTTTTATTCAGGCCTTGGTGTTACATTAATGCACACACACACACACACACACACACACACATATATATATATACATATATATGTATGTATATATAATTGCACTGGAAATCCAATACTATAATAAACACAATTTGAAGGTACCTCTGCAACCTTTAGTAAATACCATTTACTTTATACAATACATCATTCTCACATGAGCACTGATTACATTAAACTGATCAAGATTATACATAATATATACATAATATTAGGGATAAAAGTGCTGCTTCCAATCCTTTTTCTTGACCCCAGCAGACACTGCGAAGAGATATTTGCTCAATTACATTCATTGTTCCATATCATTTGATCTAACAGGCGTCAGTGAAATGTCTAGTTTTGGTGTCAGGGTTTATGCAAGCTACATACTGACCATATTATTAGGTTTCAGGTAATGGTAACTACCATATACTGTGCATGCTGACTTTTTCAACTGTGAGACTTGGCAAAATCAGTTACCAGAGATGTGGGTCTCAGGTTAAATTCTAATGTTCATAGAGGATTAAGATGATCACTGATACATTATTGATTGAATATATTTTTGTTTACTTACAGCAACACGAGGTACATAGTTAGTGTGGACGTGGAATGAGGTTATGGATGTATAATTCACTGCAGTCAGGTCATGGTTTCCATACGCATACTTCACGTGGCCCACTTTGGCCTCGTTCCTGGGGATTTAAACTTGGATTAATGCTATCCACTATCTATCTTGTTTGCAATAAAGAGCTGAGGGTAATCCTGCAGAATAATTGCACTTGCAAGTTCTGCAACTTTCACTGCCACGTTAGGTTCAGGGAAAGATAGGTTAGGATGCATCCCTGCTGAAATGTCTTTGATATGCTTTCAAACAGACCTTTGCCTATGGACATAGGCCTAACGTGAGCAACTCTTTTGCCCCTTTACCGTTTTGAGTGAAAGATGGCACTATATGCTGTCTCTAAGATCAACATCAAATACTTAGGGTACCTGTTGGGGTACAAAACCTTAAACCGGGGGGTACGAGACATGATAGCCAGTGCAATGGTACTGTTTATTTACCATGAGAAAGTAAAACTTGTATTTTCCTAATTTTTCAAAGAAAGAACCTCGTTTGAACATCATCATTAATGAGAAACAGCAACAAAGGAGCCACTAAAACTGTGTTGGTGTGCAATGTGTGGTATCACTCGTAATCACTGTTATAATGTGCATTCATTGTATCCTACTGATTGACACTTAAATTGAAATAAAAAAGTACCTTTGTTCAGTAACTGAATACATCTAATAATTTCCCAGCAAGGTTTGCATCACTGATCCTTTTCATATGTTTGTATTGTATTTATATTGGGTGGGGGTTATGTTTACCAAATTTCTCTGTGGCGAAATCCCACTGTAACCCTCAGGGTCCTTATAAAAGCAGAGAATCACAGCAGTGATTCAGAAGCTTACCCCAGGCTGTCGTAAAAGCACGATGCAGCTGTGACAACCCAACTCCTCTTGATCAGGGCACCTCCACAGTTCCGGGCGAAGCCTTGGAAAGATACTTGGAGCGACACTTGGTAAGGGATTTCGTCAGGGAAGGCAGGTGTACCGAGGTAGGTTCTGGCTTCAGCTAAACCGATCTGAGTCACGCCACAGCTTGCTGGCGAGGGGAGAGAAAAGTGAGGAGAATGTTTGCGAGTAACGGGATCACTGGAAAAGAAGAATTAATTCTCAGATTTGCAGACTGAATGGATTGTCTCGGTGCTTTTCGGCTGGGAAAGCTGTGACTCTGATCTCAGTTACTGAGTTTGAGTTTCTAAGAATATATAGATTTCAAACTGCTACAAAAAGCACTGAAACGAAAATGTTACCTAGTGACTTCCTAGCTCGAGATTGGCGAGCATAATTTCTTTAAGGGGAGAAACCTAGATGCTATGGTTATTTAATTAGGCGAAAGTATAAGGGCAGTGTACGCAGAACTGCGAGGAACAAAGATATATCACTGTGTCTTGGACAGTAAGGAGACGTGGGGCTCGCGAGCTGCTATCTCTTACAGTGCCCAAAATACCGAGGACGCGGTTGACAGATCTGGATCTACGTTTGTCTTAGTTTGGGGATCAAGAATGCTGGCTGTTCTAAGGTGAGGTGCTGAATACTTCAAAGATGAATGACTGAAGGTATATCCTGGGAACAAGAAAGTGGCTAGGGCAAAGGGTCGCTGCATATTATGCAATTATAAAACACGTACAATGACAAGTAGATTGAACGGATCTGGTCAACGTCTGGTTGAATTAAAGTGCAAAATGGACACGAGTTTGAACTAAAGGTTGGTGGCTGAGAAAGTACCTGAGAATGAAATCGAAACAGCTCCATCTCATACGAGGGGTAGGAATATTTTATAAAGAAAAAAAAATGGACGAAAATGGGTTAAATTGAAAGGTGCAATAAGTATAAACAGTTGATGATAATCTCATAGAATCAGAGACATAACTTGCTACTGCTGGGCTGTAGCCATGATCGTATATCTACATTCAAGAAGAAGAAGATGATGGAGGTTGAAATGGGAAAGTGTGAGCTTAAATAGGCAGAATATACAGGAAATTAACGATTAAATACTTTTGGGGAAGACAGGAGGTCATTCTATAAGGGAATTGGGGATCATTATCATCTTAAATATACAAGAGCAAATAGAAAGATGCTGCGTGAAGAGAATGAGTCCAGCATCTATGAAATGAGGATTTTGAAGTCTCGATCTCGTGAAACAGAGGCAGATCTGAAAGAGCAGAGAGAGAGAAACTGAAAGGTTTTTGAAGGCTAGAATGAACATAAAAGCAGTCTGGATTGCGAATGAGACTGTGGTGTGGTTGTGTGCAAAGAACGAAAGGCTGACCAAGGTGTGTAAGGTATGTATTGGATGGAAAAAAGCTCCGAGAGAAAAAAGAAGAGTAGAAGTGAAGTAGAATCAGTGAAAAGGAGAAAGTAATGCAACACTGACGTCAAATCATGTCACTTACAACAGTAGGCTCGTGTAGCTGTGCAAGAAGGTGGTGAGGTTGAAGAAGGCAATCCAGTTGCCGAGGCGGAAGGAACTGGGCCGGGGATTCCGGGCAGAAAAGGCACTGGGCCTCCACCTGGGGGCGAAGGGATGGGACCAGGGTTTCCAGGTAGGATGGGCATTGGGTCTCCACCTGAGGCGGAAGGAATCGGGACAGGGATTGCGGGCAGGATAGGCACTGGGCCTCCACCTGGGGGGGAAGGAATTGGACTGGGGTTTCCAGGGAGGTCAGGCACTTGGCCTCCAACAAAAGGGGAAGGAATTGGGCCAGGGTTCCTAGGCGGGACAGGCACTGGGCCTCCACCCAAGTGGGAAGGAATGGGGTTAGGGTTTTCAGACCGGACAGGCAATGGGCCTCTACCCGAGTGGGAAGGAATGGGGCCAGGGTTCCCTGGCGGGATAGGCACTGGACCTCCACCTGAGGGGGAAGGAAGGTTAGGTAATGGACCTCCACCTGAGTGGGAAGGAAGGTTAGGTACTGGACCTCCACCTGAGGGGGAAGGAAGATTAGGCACTGGGCCTCCACCTGAGGGGGAAGGAAGGTTAGGTAATGGACCTCCACCTGAGGGGGAAGGAAGATTAGGCACTGGGCCTCCACCTGAGGGGGAAGGAAGGTTAGGTAATGGACCTCCACCTGAGTGGGAAGGAAGGTTAGGTACTGAACCTCCACCTGAGGGGGAAGGAAGATTAGGCACTGGGCCTCCACCTGAGGGGGAAGGAAGGTTAGGTAATGGACCTCCACCTGAGTGGGAAGGAAGGTTAGGTACTGGACCTCCACCTGAGGGGGAAGGAAGATTAGGCACTGGGCCTCCACCTGAGGGGGAAGGAAGGTTAGGTAATGGACCTCCACCTGAGGGGGAAGGAAGATTAGGCACTGGGCCTCCACCTGAGAGGGAAGGAAGGTTAGGTAATGGACCTCCACCTGAGGGGGAAGGAAGGTTAGGTAATGGACCTCCACCTGAGTGGGAAGGAAGGTTAGGTAATGGACCTCCACCTGAGGGGGAAGGAAGATTAGGCACTGGGCCTCCACCTGAGGGGGAAGGAAGGTTAGGTAATGGACCTCCACCTGAGGGGGAAGGAAGGTTAGGTAATGGACCTCCACCTGAGTGGGAAGGAAGGTTAGGTAATGGACCTCCACCTGAGGGGGAAGGAAGATTAGGCACTGGGTCTCCACCTGAGGGGGAAGGAAGGTTAGGTAATGGACCTCCACCTGAGGGGGAAGGAAGATTAGGCACTGGGCCTCCACCTGAGGGGGAAGGAAGGTTAGGTAATGGACCTCCACCTGAGTGGGAAGGAAGGTTAGGTACTGGACCTCCACCTGAGGGGGAAGGAAGATTAGGCACTGGGCCTCCACCTGAGGGGGAAGGAAGGTTAGGTAATGGACCTCCACCTGAGTGGGAAGGAAGGTTAGGTACTGGACCTCCACCTGAGGGGGAAGGAAGATTAGGCACTGGGCCTCCACCTGAGGGGGAAGGAAGGTTAGGTAATGGACCTCCACCTGAGGGGGAAGGAAGGTTAGGTAATGGACCTCCACCTGAGTGGGAAGGAAGGTTAGGTACTGGACCTCCACCTGAGGGGGATGGAAGATTAGGCACTGGGCCTCCACCTGAGGGGGAAGGAAGGTTAGGTAATGGACCTCCACCTGAGTGGGAAGGAAGGTTAGGTACTGGACCTCCACCTGAGGGGGAAGGAAGATTAGGCACTGGGCCTCCACCTGAGGGGGAAGGAAGGTTAGGCACTGGGCCTTCACCTGAGGGGGAAGGAAGGTTAGGCACTGGGCCTCCACCTGAGTGGGAAGGTAGGTTAGGCACTGGATCTCCGCCTGAGGGGGAAGGAAGGTTAGGCACTGGACCTCCGCCTGAGTGGGAAGGAAGGTTAGGCACTGGGCCTCCTCCTGAGGGGGAAGGAATTGGGCCAGGGTGTCCAGGTGGGATATGCACAAGACCTTCACCTGAAGGGGAAGGAATTTGGCTGACGTTTCCAGGACGGATAGGCACCGGGCCTCCTCCTGAGGGGGAAGGAATTGGGCCAGTGTCTCCAGGTAAGTTGGGCACAAGACCTCCACCTGAAGGGGAAGGAATTTGGCCACCATTTCCAGGTATGACAGGCACAGGACCTCCACCTGAAGGGGAAGGAATTTGGCCACCATTTCCAGGTATGATAGGCACAAGACCTCCACCTGAAGGGGAAGGAATTTGGCCACCATTTCCGGGTATGATAGGCACAGGACCTCCACCTGAAGGGGAATGAATTGGGAAAAGGTTTCCAGGTAGGACAGGCACTGGGCCTTCTTCTGAGGGGGAAGGAATTCGGTTAAGGTTTCCGGGCAGGAAAGGCATTGGGCCTCCACTTGGTGGGGAAGGAATTAGGCTTGCGCTTCCAGGTAGGATAGGCACTGGGCCCCCTCCTGAGGGTGAAGGAATTGGGCCAGGGTTTCCAGGTAGGTGAGGCACTGGGACTCCAACTGACGGTGAAGGAATTGGGCCAGGGTTTACTGTTACTGTGGTTAGGTTGGAGCCTGGTGTTATTGGAAGGAAAGGCCATGCGTTTACTGAGGCAGTGTCCGCGGTTAGTGAAAGGATAGGCCCTGCGTTTACTGGTGCTGGGGTGGGGTTATTGCCGTTGGTTCCTGGTAGTATAGGCCCTGTCTTTTCTGGTGTTGGGGTCGCGTTGGTGACTGGGGTTCCTGGAAGGATAGGCCCAGCATTTGTTAATGGAAGGATAGGAATTGCGGTAATTGTTGTTGGGGTTGTGTTGGTGCCATTTGTCACTGGAAGGATAAGACCTGCGTTAATTGTTGTCGGGGTTTTGTTGGTGCCATTTGTTACTGGAAAGATAGGACCTGAGCTTACTATTGTTGAGGTGGTATTGGTGCCATTTGTTACTGGAAGGATAGGACTTGCGGTAACTGTTGTTGGGGTGGTATTGGTGCTATTTGTTACAAGAAGGATAAGACCTGTGCTAATTGTTGTTGGGGTTGTGTTGGTGCCGTTTGTTACTGGAAGGAGAGGACCTGCGCTGCTTGATGTTGGGGTTGTGTTGATGCCATTTGTTACCGGGAGGATAGGACTTGCGGTAATTGTTGTTGGGGTTGTGTTGGTGCCATTTGTTACTGGAAGGGTAGGACCTGTGTCAATTGTTGTTGGGGTTGTGTTGGTGCCATTTGTTACTGGAAGGGTAGGACCTGTGTCAATTGTTGTTGGGGTTGTGTTGGTGCCATTTGTTAATGGAGGGATAGGACTTGCAGTAATTGTTCTTGGGGTTGTGTTGGTGCCATTTGTTACTGGAAGGATAGGACTTGCGTTAATTATTGTTGTGGTGGTATTGGTGCCATTTGTTATTAGAAGGATAGGACCTGCGTTAACTGTTGTTGGGGTTGTGTTGGTGCCATTTGTTATTGGAAGGATAGGACTTGTAGTAATTGTTCTTGATGTTGTGTTGGTGCCATTTGTTACTGGAAGGATAGGACCTGCGATAATTGTTGTTGGGGTTGTGTTGGTGCCATTTGTTACTGGAAGGATAGGACTACCGGTAATTGTTGTTGGGGTGGTATTCGTAACATTTGTTACTGGAAGGATAGGACTACCGGTATTTGTTATTGGTGTGGTATTGGTGCCATTTGTTACTGGAAGGATAGGACCTCCATTAATTGTTGTTGGAGTTGTGTTGGTGACATTTGTTACTGGGAGGATAGGACTACCGGTAACTGTTGTTGGGGTTGTGTTGGTGCCATTTGTTACTGGAAGGATAGGACTACCGGTAATTGTTGTTGGGGTGGTATTGGTGCCATTTGGCACTGGAGGGATAGGACTACCGGTAATTGTTGTTGGGGTGGTATTGGTGCCATTTGTTACTGGAAGGATAGGACTCATGGTAATTGTTGTTGTTGTGGTATTGGTGCCATTAGTTACTGGAAGGATAGGACTCATAGTAATTGTTGTTGTTGTGGTATTGGTGCCATTTGTTACTGGAAGGATAGGACTACCGGAAATTGTTGTTGTGGTGGTATTGGTGCCATTTGTTACTGGAAGGATAGGACTACCGGCAATTGGTGTTGTGGTGGTATTGGTGCCATTTGTTACTGGAAGGATAGGACTACCGGTAATTGTAGTTGTGGTGGTATTGGTGTCATTTGTTACAGGAAGGATAGGACTACCGGTAATTGGAGTTGTGGTGGTATTGGTGCCATTTGTTACTGGAAGGATAGGACTACCGGTAATTGTTGTTGTGGTGGTATTGGTGCCATTTGTTACTGGAAGGATAGGACTACCGGTAATTGTTGTTGGGGTGGTATTGGTGCCATTTGTTACTGGAAGGATAGGACTACCGGTAATTGGTGTTGTGGTGGTATTGGTGCCATTTGTTACTGGAAGGATAGGACTACCGGTAATTGTTGTTTGGGTGGTATTGGTGCCATTTGTTACTGGTAGGATAGAACTACCGGTAATTGTTGTTGGGGTGGTATTGGTGCCATTTGTTACTGGAAGGATAGGACTACCGGTAATTGTTGTTGGGGTGGTATTGGTGCCATTTGTTACTGGAAGGATAGGACTACCGGTAATTATTGTTGTGGTGGTATTGGTGCCATTTGTTACTGGAAGGATAGGACTACCGGTAATTGTTGTTGTGGTGGAATTGGTGCCATTTGTTACTGGAAGGATAGGACTACCGGTAATTGGTGTTGTGGTGGTATTGGTGCCATTTGTTACTGGAAGGATAGGACTACCGGTAATTGTTGTTGTGGTGGTATTGGTACCATTTGTTACTGGAAGGATAGGACTACCGGTAATAGGTGTTGTGGTGGTATTGGTGCCATTTGTTATTGGAAGGATAGGACTACCGGTAATTAGTGTTGTGGTGGTATTGGTGCCATTTGTTACTGGAAGGATAGGACTACCGGTAATTGGTGTTGTGGTGGTGTTGGTGTCATTTGTTACAGGAAGGATAGGACTACCGGTAATTGTTGTTGGGGTGGTATTGGTGCCATTTGTTACTGGAAGGATAGGACTACCGGTAATTGGTGTTTTGGTGGTATTGGTGCCATTTGTTACTGGAAGGATACGACTACCGGTAATTGTTGTTATGGTGGTATTGGTGCCAGTTGTTACTGGAAGGATAGGACTACCGGTAATTGGTGTTGTGGTGGTATTGGTGCCATTTGTTATTGGAAGGATAGGACTACCGGTAATTGTTGTTGGGGTGGTATTGGTGTCATTTGTTACTGGAAGGATAGGACTACCGGTAATTGGTGTTGTGGTGGTATTGGTGTCATTTGTTACTGGAAGGATAGGACTACCGGTAATTGGTGTTGTGGTGGTATTGGTGCCATTTCTTATTGGAAGGATAGGACTACCGGTAATTGTTGTTGGGGTGGTATTGGTGTCATTTGTTACTGGAAGGATAGGACTACCGGTAATTGGTGTTGTGGTGGTATTGGTGTCATTTGTTACTGGAAGGATAGGACTACCGGTAATTGGAGTTGTGGTGGTATTGGTGCCATTTGTTACTGGAAGGATAGGACTACCGGTAATTGTTGTTGTGGTGGTATTGGTGCCATTTGTTACTGGAAGGATAGGACTACCGGTAATTGTTGTTGGGGTGGTATTGGTGCCATTTGTTACTGGAAGGATAGGACTACCGGTAATTGGTGTTGTGGTGGTATTGGTGCCATTTGTTACTGGAAGGATAGGACTACCGGTAATTGTTGTTGGGGTGGTATTGGTGCCATTTGTTCCTGGAAGGATAGGACTACCGGTAATTGTTGTTGTGGTGGTATTGGTGTCATTTGTTACTGGAAGGATAGGACTACCGGTAATTGTTGTTGTGGTGGTATTGGTGCCATTTGTTACTGGAAGGATAGGACTACCGGTAATTGGTGTTGTGGTGGTATTGGTGCCATTTGTTACTGGAAGGATAGGACTACCGGTAATTGTTGTTGGGGTGGCATTGGTGCCATTTGTTACTGGAAGGATAGGACTACCGGTAATTGTTGTTGTGGTGGTATTGGTGCCATTTGTTACTGGAAGGATAGGACTACCGGTAATTGTTGTTGGGGTGGTATTGGTGCCATTTGTTACTGGAAGGATAGGAGTACCGGTAATTGTTGTTGTGGTGGTATTGGTGCCATTGGTTACTGGAAGGATAGGACTACCGGTAATTGTTGTTGGGGTGGTATTGGTGCCATTGGTTACTGGAAGGATAGGACTACCGGTAATTGGTGTTGTGGTGGTATTGGTGCCATTTGTTACTGGAAGGATAGGACTACCGGTAATTGTTGTTGTGGTGGTATTGGTGTCATTTGTTACTGGAAGGATAGGACTACCGGTAATTGTTGTTGGGGTGGTATTGGTGCCATTTGTTACTGGAAGGATAGGACTACCGGTAATTGGTGTTGTGGTGGTATTGGTGCCATTTGTTACTGGAAGGATAGGACTACCGGTAATTGTTGTTGTGGTGGTATTGGTGCCATTTGTTACTGGAAGGATAGGACTACCGGTAATTGTTGTTGTGGTGGTATTGGTGCCATTTGTTACTGGAAGGATAGGACTACCGGTAATTGGTGTTGTGGTGGTATTGGTGCCATTTGTTACTGGAAGGATAGGACTTCCGGTAATTGTTGTTGTGGTGGTATTGGTGTCATTTGTTACTGGAAGGATAGGACTACTGGTAATTGTTGTTGGGGTGGTATTGGTGCCATTTGTTACTGGAAGGATAGGACTACCGGTAATTGGTGTTGTGGTGGTATTGGTGTCATTTGTTACTGGAAGGATAGGACTTCCGGTAATTGTTGTTGTGGTGGTATTGGTGTCATTTGTTACTGGAAGGATAGGACTACCGGTAATTGTTGTTGGGGTGGTATTGGTGCCATTTGTTACTGGAAGGATAGGACTACCGGTAATTGTTGTTGTGGTGGTATTGGTGTCATTTGTTACTGGAAGGATAGGACTACCGGTAATTGTTGTTGTGGTGGTATTGGTGCCATTTGTTACTGGAAGGATAGGACTACCTGTATTTGTTGTTGGGGTGGTATTGGTGCCATTTGTTACTGGAAGGATAGGACTACCGGTAATTGGTGTTGTGGTGGTATTGGTGCCATTTGTTACTGGAAAGATAGGACTTCCGGTAATTGTTGTTGTGGTGGTATTGGTGTCATTTGTTACTGGAAGGATAGGACTACTGGTAATTGTTGTTGGGGTGGTATTGGTGCCATTTGTTACTGGAAGGATAGGACTACCGGTAATTGGTGTTGTGGTGGTATTGGTGCCATTTGTTACTGGAAGGATAGGACTACCGGTAATTGTTGTTGGGGTGGTATTGGTGCCATTTGTTACTGGTAGGATAGGACTACCGGTAATTGTTGTTGGGGTGGTATTGGTGCCATTTGTTACTGGAAGGATAGGACTACCGGTAATTGTTGTTGTGGTGGTATTGGTGCCATTTGTTACTGGAAGGATAGGACTACCGGTAATTGTTGTTATGGTGGTATTGGTGCCATTTGTTACTGGAAGGATAGGACTACCGGTAATTGGTGTTGTGGTGGTATTGGTGCCATTTGTTACTGGAAGGATAGGACTACCGGTAATTGTTGTTGTGGTGGTATTGGTGCCATTTGTTACTGGAAGGATAGGACTACCGGTAATTGGTGTTGTGGTGGTATTGGTGCCATTTGTTACTGGAAGGATAGGACTACCGGTAATTGTTGTTGGGGTGGTATTGGTGCCATTTGTTACTGGAAGGATAGGACTACCGGTAATTGTTGTTGGGGTGTTATTGGTGCCATTTGTTACTGGAAGGATAGGACTCACGGTAATTGTTGCTGGGGTGGTATTGGTGCCACTTGTTACTGGAAGGATAGGACTACCGGTAATTGTTGTTGGGGTGTTATTGGTGCCATTTGTTACTGGAAGGATAGGACTACCGGTAATTGTTGTTGTGGTGGTATTGGTGCCATTTGTTACTGGAAGGATAGGACTACCGGTAATTGGTGTTGTGGTGGTATTGGTGCCATTTGTTACTGGAAGGATAGGACTCACGGTAATTGTTGTTGGGGTGGTATTGGTGTCATTTGTTACTGGAAGGATAGGACTACCGGTAATTGTTGTTGTGGTGGTATTGGTGCCATTTGTTACTGGAAGGATATGACTACCGGTAATTATTGTTGTGGTGGCAATGGTGCCATTTGTTACTGGAAGGATAGGCCCTGCATCAATTGCCATTGGGGTTGTGTTGGTGTCATTTATTACCGGAAGGATAGGACTACCGGTAATTGGTGTTGTGGTGGTATTGGTGCCATTTGTTACTGGAAGGATAGGACTACCGGTAATTGGTGTTGTGGTGGTATTGGTGCCATTTGTTACTGGAAGGATTGGACTCATGGTAATTGTTGTTGTGGTGGTATTGGTGCCATTTGTTACTGGAAGGATATGACTACCGGTAATTATTGTTGTGGTGGCATTGGTGCCATTTGTTACTGGAAGGATAGGCCCTGCATCAATTGCCATTGGGGTTGTGTTGGTGTCATTTATTACCGGAAGGATAGGACTACCGGTAATTGGTGTTGTGGTGGTATTGGTGCCATTTGTTACTGGAAGGATAGGACTACCGGTAATTGGTGTTGTGGTGGTATTGGTGCCATTTGTTACTGGAAGGATAGGACTACCGGTAATTGTTGTTGGGGTGGTATTGGTGCCATTTGTTACTGGAAGGATAGGACTCACGGTAATTGTTGCTGGGGTGGTATTGGTGTCATTTGTTACTGGAAGGATAGGACTACCGGTAATTATTGTTGTGGTGGTATTGGTGCCATTTGTTACTGGAAGGATAGGACTCACGGTAATTGTTGTTGGGGTGGTATTGGTGTCATTTGTTACTGGAAGGATAGGACTACCGGTAATTGTTGTTGTGGTGGTATTGGTGCCATTTGTTACTGGAAGGATATGACTACCGGTAATTATTGTTGTGGTGGCATTGGTGCCATTTGTTACTGGAAGGATAGGCCCTGCATCAATTGCCATTGGGGTTGTGTTGGTGTCATTTATTACCGGAAGGATAGGACTACCGGTAATTGTTGTTGTGGTGGTATTGGTGCCATTTGTTACTGGAAGGATAGGACTACCGGTAATTGTTGTTGGGGTGGTATTGGTGCCATTTGTTACTGGAAGGATAGGACTCACGGTAATTGTTGCTGGGGTGGTATTGGTGTCATTTGTTACTGGAAGAATAGGACTACCGGTAATTGTTGTTGGGGTGTTATTGGTGCCATTTGTTACTGGAAGGATAGGACTACCGGTAATTGTTGTTGTGGTGGTATTGGTGCCATTTGTTAGTGGTAGGATAGGACTACCGGTAATTGGTGTTGTGGTGGTATTGGTGCCATTTGTTACTGGAAGGATAGGACTACCGGTAATTGTTGTTGGGGTGGTATTGGTGCCATTTGTTACTGGAAGGATAGGATTCATGGTAACTGTTGTTGTGGTATTGGTGCCATTTGTTACTGGAAGGATATGACTACCGGTAATTATTGTTGTGGTGGTATTGGTGCCATTTGTTACTGGAAGGATAGGCCCTGCATCAATTGCCATTGGGGTTGTGTTGGTGTCATTTATTACCGGAAGGATAGGACTACCGGTAATTGGTGTTGTGGTGGTATTGGTGCCATTTGTTACTGATAGGATAGGACTACCGGTAATTGGTGTTGTGGTGGTATTGGTGCCATTTGTTACTGGAAGGATAGGACTACCGGTAATTGTTGGTGTGGTATTGGTGACATTTGTTACTGGAAGGGTAGGACTCATGGTAATTGTTGTTGTGGTGGCATTGGTGTCATTTGTTACTGGAAGGATAGGACTACCGGTAATTGTTGTTGGGGTGGTATTGGTGCCATTTGTTACTGGAAGGATAGGACTCATGGTAATTGTTGTTGTGGTGGTATTGGTGTCATTTGTTACTGGAAGGATAGGACTACCGGTAATTGTTGTTGGGGTGGTATTGGTGCCATTTGTTACTGGAAGGATAGGACTCACGGTAATTGTTGTTGGGGTGGTATTGGTGTCATTTGTTACTGGAAGGATAGGACTACCGGTAATTGTTGTTGGGGTGGTATTGGTGCCATTTGTTACTGGAAGAATAGGACTACCGGTAATTGTTGTTGTGGTGGCATTGGTGCCATTTGTTACTGGAAGGATAGGACTCATGGTAATTGTTGTTGTGGTGGTATTGGTGCCATTTGTTATTGGAAGGATAGGACTACCGGTAATTGTTGTTGTGGTGGCATTGGTGCCATTTGTTACTGGAAGGATAGGCCCTGCATCAATTGCCATTGGGGTTGTGTTGGTGTCATTTATTACCGGAAGGATAGGACTACCGGTAATTGTTGTTGTGGTGGTATTGGTGCCATTTGTTACTGGAAGGATAGGACTACCGGTAATTGGTGTTGTGGTGGTATTGGTGCCATTTGTTACTGGAAGGATAGGACTACCGGTAATTGTTGTTGGGGTGGTATTGGTGCCATTTGTTACTGGAAGGATAGGATTCATGGTAATTGTTGTTGTGGTGGTATTGGTGCCATTTGTTATTGGAAGCATAGGACTACCGGTAATTGTTGTTGAGGTGGTATTGGTGCCATTTGTTACTGGAAGGATAGGACTTCCGGTAATTGGTGTTGTGGTGGTATTGGTGCCATTTGTTACTGGAAGGATAGGACTTCCGGTAATTGGTGTTGTGGTGGTATTGGTGCCATTTATTACCGGAAGGATAGGACTACTGGTAATTGGTGTTGTGGTGGTATTGGTGCCATTTGTTACTGGAAGGATAGGACTACCGGTAATTGTTGTTGGGGTGGTATTGGTGCCATTTGTTACTGGAAGGATAGGACTCACGGTAATTGTTGCTGGGGTGGTATTGGTGTCATTTGTTACTGGAAGGATAGGACTACCGGTAATTGTTGTTGGGGTGTTATTGGTGCCATTTGTTACTGGAAGGATAGGACTACCGGTAAGTGTTGTTGTGGTGGTATTGGTGCCATTTGTTACTGGTAGGATAGGACTACCGGTAATTGGTGTTGTGGTGGTATTGGTGCCATTTGTTACTGGAAGGATAGGACTACCGGTAATTGTTGTTGGGGTGGTATTGGTGCCATTTGTTACTGGAAGGATAGGACTCATGGTAATTGTTGTTGTGGTGGTATTGGTGCCATTTGTTACTGGAAGGATATGACTACCGGTAATTATTGTTGTGGTGGTATTGGTGCCATTTGTTACTGGAAGGATAGGCCCTGCATCAATTGCCATTGGGGTTGTGTTGGTGTCATTTGTTACCGGAAGGATAGGACTACCGGTAATTGGTGTTGTGGTGGTATTGGTGCCATTTGTTACTGGAAGGATAGGACTACCGGTAATTGGTGTTGTGGTGGTATTGGTGCCATTTGTTACTGGAAGGATAGGACTACCGGTAAGTGATGTTGTGGTGGTATTGGTGCCATTTGTTACTGGAAGGATAGGACTACCGGTAATTGGTGTTGTGGTGGTATTGGTGCCATTTGTTACTGGAAGGATAGGACTACCGGTAATTGTTGTTGAGGTGGTATTGGTGCCATTTGTTACTGGAAGGATAGGACTCAAGGTAATTGTTGTTGTGGTGGTATTGGTGTCATTTGTTACTGGAAGGATAGGACTACCGGTAATTGTTGTTGGGGTGGTATTGGTGCCATTTGTTACTGGAAGGATAGGACTACCGGTAATTGTTGTTGGGGTGGTATTGGTGCCATTTGTTACTGGAAGGATAGGACTACCGGTAATTGTTGTTGTGATGGTATTGGTGTCATTTGTTACTGGAAGGATAGGACTACCGGTAATTGTTGTTGGGGTGGTATTGGTGCCATTTGTTACTGGAAGGACAGGACTCATGGTAATTGTTGTTGTGGTGGTATTGGTGCCATTTGTTATTGGAAGGATAGGAGTACCGGTAATTGTTGTTGTGGTGGTATTGGTGCCATTTGTTACTGGAAGGATAGGACTACCGGTAATTGTTGTTGTGGTGGCATTGGTGCCATTTGTTACTGGAAGGATAGGACTACCGGTAATTGGAGTTGTGGTGGTATTGGTGTCATTTGTTACTGGAAGGATAGGACTACCGGTAATTGTTGTTGGGGTGTTATTGGTGCCATTTGTTACTGGAAGGATAGGACTACCGGTAATTGTTGTTGTGGTGGTATTGGTGTCATTTGTTACTGGAAGGATAGGACTACCGGTAATTGTTGTTGGGGTGGTATTGGTGCCATTTGTTACTGGAAGGATAGGACTCATGGTAATTGTTGTTGGGGTGGTATTGGTGCCATTTGTTACTGGAAGGATAGGACTACCGGTAATTGTTGTTGTGGTGGTATTGGTGCCATTTGTTACTGGTAGGATAGGACTACCGGTAATTGGTGTTGTGGTGGTATTGGTGCCATTTGTTACTGGAAGGATAGGACTACCGGTAATTGTTGTTGTGGTGGTATTGGTGCCATTTGTTACTGGAAGGATAGGACTCATGGTAATTGTTGTTGTGGTGGTATTGGTGCCATTTGTTACTGGAAGGATATGACTACCGGTAATTATTGTTGTGGTGGCATTGGTGCCATTTGTTACTGGAAGGATAGGCCCTGCATCAATTGCCATTGGGGTTGTGTTGGTGTCATTTATTACCGGAAGGATAGGACTACCGGTAATTGGTGTTGTGATGGTATTGGTGCCATTTGTTACTGGAAGGATAGGACTACCGGTAATTGTTGTTGGGGTGGTATTGGTGCCATTTGTTACTGGAAGGATAGGACTACCGGTAATTGTTGTTGGGGTGGTATTGGTGCCATTTGTTACTGGAAGGATAGGACTACCGGTAATTGTTGTTGTGGTGGTATTGGTGCCATTTGTTACTGGAAGGATAGGACTACCGGTAATTGTTGTTGTGGTGGTATTGGTGCCATTTGTTACTGGAAGGATAGGACTACCGGTAATTAATATTGTGGTGGTATTGGTGCCATTTGTTACGGGAAGGATAGGACTACCGGTAATTATGATTGTGGTGGTATTGGTAACATTTGTTACTGGAAGGATAGGACTACCGCTAATTGGTGTTGTGGTGGTATTGGTGTCATTTGTTACTGGAAGGATAGGACTACCGGTAATTGGTGTTGTGGTGGTATTGGTGCCATTTGCTACTGGAAGGATAGGACTACCGGTAATTGTTGTGGTGGTGGTATTGGTGTCATTTGTTACTGGAAGGATAGGACTACCGGTAATTGGTGTTGTGGTGGTATTGGTGCCATTTGTTACTGGAAGGATAGGACTACCGGTAATTGTTGTTGGGGTGGTATTGGTGTCATTTGTTACTGGAAGGATAGGACTACCGGCAATTGGTGTTGTGGTGATATTGGTGTCATTTGTTACTGGAAGGATAGGACTACCGGTAATTGGTGTTGTGGTGGTATTGGTGCCATTTGTTACTGGAAGGATAGGACTACCGGTAATTGTTGTTGGGGTGGTATTGGTGCCATTTGTTACTGGAAGGATAGGACTACCGGTAATTGGTGTTGTGGTGGTATTGGTGCCATTTGTTACTGGAAGGGTAGGAATACCGGTAATTGTTGTTGTGGTGGTATTGGTGTCATTTGTTACTGGAAGGATAGGACTACCGGTAATTGTTGTTGGGGTGGTATTGGTGCCATTTGTTACTGGAAGGATAGGACTACCGGTAATTGGTGTTGTGGTGGTATTGGTGCCATTTGTTACTGGAAGGATAGGACTACCGGTAATTGGTGTTGTGGTGGTATTGGTGCCATTTGTTACTGGAGGGATAGGACTACCGGTAATTGTTGTTGTGGTGGTATTGGTGCCATTTGTTACTGGAAGGATAGGACTACCAGTAATTGGTGTTGTGGTGGTATTGGTGCCATTTGTTACTGGAAGGATAGGACTACCGGTATTTGTTGTTGCAGTGGTATTGTTGCCATTTGTTACTGGAAGGACAGGACTACTGGTAATTGTTGTTGTAGTGGTATTGGTGCCATTTGTTACTGGAAGGATAGGACTCATAGTAATTGTTGTTGGGGTGGTATTGGTGCCATTTGTTACTGGAAGGATAGGACTACCGGTAATTGTTGTTGTTATGGTATTGGTGCCATTTGTTACTGGAAGGATAGGACTACCGGTAATTGGTGTTGTGGTGGTATTGGTGCCATTTGTTACTGGAGGGATAGGACTACCGGTAATTGTTGTTGTGGTGGTATTGGTGCCATTTGTTACTGGAAGGATAGGACTACCAGTAATTGGTGTTGTGGTGGTATTGGTGCCATTTGTTAATGGAAGGATAGGACTACCGGTATTTGTTGTTGCAGTGGTATTGTTGCCATTTGTTACTGGAAGGACAGGACTACTGGTAATTGTTGTTGTAGTGGTATTGGTGTCATTTGTTACTGGAAGGATAGGACTACCGGTAATTGGTGTTGTGGTGGTATTGGTGCCATTTGTTACGGGAAGGATAGGACTACCGGTAATTGTTGTTGTGGTGGTATTGGTGCCATTTGCTACTGGAAGGATAGGACTACCGGTAATTGTTGTGGTGGTGGTATTGGTGTCATTTGTTACTGGAAGGATAGGACTACCGGTAATTGGTGTTGTGGTGGTATTGGTGCCATTTGTTACTGGAAGGATAGGACTACCGGTAATTGGTGTTGTGGTGGTATTGGTGCCATTTGTTACTGGAGGGATAGGACTACCGGTAATTGTTGTTGTGGTGGTATTGGTGCCATTTGTTACTGGAAGGATAGGACTACCAGTAATTGGTGTTGTGGTGGTATTGGTGCCATTTGTTACTGGAAGGATAGGACTACCGGTATTTGTTGTTGCAGTGGTATTGTTGCCATTTGTTACTGGAAGGACAGGACTACTGGTAATTGTTGTTGTAGTGGTATTGGTGCCATTTGTTACTGGAAGGATAGGACTCATAGTAATTGGTGTTGTGGTGGTATTGGTGCCATTTGTTACTGGAAGGATAGGACTACCGGTAATTGTTGTTGTGGTGGTATTGGTGTCATTTGTTACTGGAAGGATAGGACTACCTGTATTTGTTGTTGGGGTGGTATTGGTACCATTTGTTACTGGAAGGATAGGACTACCGGTAATTGTTGTTGTGGTGGTATTGGTGCCATTTGTTACTGGAAGGATAGGACTACCGGTAATTGTTGTTGTGGTGGTATTGGTGCCATTTGTTACTGGTAGGATAGGACTACCGGTAATTGTTGTTGGCGTGGTATTGGTGCCATTTGTTACTGGAAGGACAGGACTACCGGTAATTGTTGTTGTAGTGGTATTGGTGCCATTTGTTACTGGAAGGATAGGACTACCTGTATTTGTTGTTGGGGTGGTATTGGTGCCATTTGTTACTGGAAGGATAGGACTACCGGTAATTGTTGTTGTGGTGGTATTGGTGCCATTTGTTACTGGAAGGATAGGACTACCGGTAATTGTTGTTGTGGTGGTATTGGTGCCATTTGTTACTGGAAGGATAGGACTACCGGTAATTGTTGTTGGCGTGGTATTGGTGCCATTTGATACTGGAAGGATAGGACTACCTGTATTTGTTGTTGGGGTGGTATTGGTGCCATTTGTTACTGGAAGGATAGGACTACCGGTAATTAGTGTTGTGGTGGTATTGGTGCCATTTGTTACTGGAAGGATAGGACTACCGGTAATTAGTGTTGTTGTGGTATTGGTGCCATTTGTTACTGGAAGGATAGGACTACCGGTAATTGTTGTTGGGGTGGTATTGGTGCCATTTGTTACTGGAAGGATAGGACTACCTGTATTTGTTGTTGGGGTGGTATTGGTGCCATTTGTTACTGGAAGGATAGGACTACCGGTAATTTTTGTTGTAGTGGTATTGGTGTCATTTGTTACTGGAAGGATAGTACTACCTGTATTTGTTGTTGGGGTGGTATTGGTGCCATTTGTTACTGGAAGGATAGGACTACCACTAATTGGTGTTGTGGTGGTATTGGTGCCATTTGTTACTGGAAGGATAGGACTACCGGTAATTATTGTTGTGGTGGTATTGGAGCCATTTGTTACTGGAAGGATAGGACTACCGGTAATTGTTGTTGTGGTGGTATTGGTGCCATTTGTTACTGGAAGGATAGGACTACTGGTAATTGGTGTTGTGGTGGTATTGGTGCCATTTGTTACTGGAAGGATAGGACTACCGGTAATTGTTGTTGTGGTGGTATTGGTGCCATTTGTTACTGGAAGGATAGGACTACTGGTAATTGGTGTTGTGGTGGTATTGGTGCCATTTGTTACTGGAAGGATAGGACTACCGGTAATTGTTGTTGCGGTGGTATTGGTGCCATTTGTTACTGGAAGGATAGGACTACCGGTAATTGGTGTTGTGGTGGTATTGGTGCCATTTGTTACTGGAAGGGTAGGAATACCGGTAATTGTTGTTGTGGTGGTATTGGTGTCATTTGTTACTGGAAGGATAGGACTACCGGTAATTGTTGTTGGGGTGGTATTGGTGCCATTTGTTACTGGAAGGATAGGACTACCGGTAATTGGTGTTGTGGTGGTATTGGTGCCATTTGTTACTGGAAGGATAGGACTACCGGTAATTGTTGTTGGGGTGGTATTGGTGCCATTTGTTACTGGAAGGATAGGACTACCGGTAATTGTTGTTGTGGTCGTATTGGTGCCATTTGTTTCTGGAAGGATAGGACTACCGGTAATTGTTGTTGTGGTGGTATTGGTGCCATTTGTTACTGGAAGGATAGGACTACCGGTAATTGGTGTTGTGGTGGTATTGGTGCCATTTGTTACTGGAAGGATAGGACTACCAGTAATTGGTGTTGTGGTGGTATTGGTGCCATTTGTTACTGGAAGGATAGGACTACCGGTAATTGGTGTTGTGGTGGTATTGGTGCCATTTGTTACTGGAAGGATAGGACTACCTGTATTTGTTGTTGGGGTGGTATTGGTGCCATTTGTTACTGGAAGGATAGGACTACCGGTAATTGTTGTTGTGGTCGTATTGGTGCCATTTGTTTCTGGAAGAATAGGACTACCGGTAATTGTTGTTGTGGTGGTATTGGTGCCATTTGTTACTGGAAGGATAGGACTACCGGTAATTGGTGTTGTGGTCGTATTGGTGCCATTTGTTACTGGAAGGATAGGACTACCTGTATTTGTTGTTGGGGTGGTATTGGTGCCATTTGTTACTGGAAGGATAGGACTACCGGTAATTGTTGTTGTGGTCGTATTGGTGCCATTTGTTTCTGGAAGGATAGGACTACCGGTAATTGTTGTTGTGGTGGTATTGGTGCCATTTGTTACTGGAAGGATAGGACTACCGGTAATTGGTGTTGTGGTGGTATTGGTGCCATTTGTTACAGGAAGGATAGGACTACCAGTAATTGGTGTTGTGGTGGTATTGGTGCCATTTGTTACTGGAAGGATAGGACTACCGGTAATTGTTGTTATGGTGGTATTGGTGCCATTTGTTACTGGAAGGATAGGACTACTGGTAATTGTTGTTGGGGTGGTATTGGTGCCATTTGTTACTGGAAGGATAGGACTACCGGTAATTGGTGTTGTGGTGGTATTGGTGCCATTTGTTACTGGAAGGATAGGACTACCGGTAATTGTTGTTGGGGTGGCATTGGTGCCATTTGTTACTGGTAGGATAGGACTACCGGTAATTGTTGTTGGGGTGGTATTGGTGCCATTTGTTACTGGAAGGATAGGAGTACCGGTGATTGTTGGTGTGGTGGTATTGGTGCCATTTGTTACTGGAAGGATAGGAGTACCGGTAATTGTTGTTGTTGTGGTATTGGTGCCATTTGTTACTGGAAGGATAGGACTACCGGTAAGTGGTGTTGTGGTGGTATTGGTGCCATTTGTTTCTGGAAGGATAGGACTGCCGGTGATTGTTGTTGGGGTGGTATAGGTGCCATTTGTTACTGGTAGGATAGGACTACCGGTAATTGTTGTTGTGGTGGTATTGGTGCCATTTGTTACTGGAAGGATAGGACTACCGGTAATTGTTGTTGTGGTGGTATTGGTGCCATTTGTTACTGGAAGGATAGGACTACCGGTAATTATTGTTGTGGTGGTATTGGTGCCATTTGTTACTGGAAGGATAGGACTGCCAGTAATTATTGTTGTGGTGGTATTGGTGCCATTTGTTACTGGAAGGATAGGACTACCGGTAATTACTGTTGTGGTGGTATTGGTGCCATTTGTTACTGGAAGGATAGGACTACCGGTAATTGTTGTTGTGGTGGTATTGGTTCCATTTGTTACTGGAAGGATAGGACTACCGGTAATTGTTGTTGTGGTGGTATTGGTGCCATTTGTTACTGGAAGGATAGGACTACCGGTAATTGTTGTTGTGGTGGTATTGGTGCCATTTGTTACTGGAAGGATAGGACTACCGGTAATTGGTGTTGGGGTTGTGTTGGTGTCATTTATTACTGGAAGGATAGGACTACCGGTAATTGTTGTTGGGGTGGTATTGGTGCCATTTGTTACTGGAAGGATAGGACTACCGGTAATTGTTGTTGTGGTGGTATTGGTGCCATTTGTTACTGGAAGGATAGGACTACCGGTAATTGGTGTTGTGGTGGTATTGGTGCCATTTGTTACTGGAAGGTTAGGACTACCAGTAATTGGTGTTGTGGTGGTATTGGTGCCATTTGTTACTGGTAGGATAGGACTACTGGTAATTGGTGTTGTGGTGGTATTGGTGCCATTTGTTACTGGAAGGATAGGACTACCGGTAATTGTTGTTGGGGTGGTATTGGTGCCATTTGTTACTGGAAGGATAGGACTACCGGTAATTGTTGTTGTGGTCGTATTGGTGCCATTTGTTACTGGAAGGATAGGACTACCGGAAATTATTGTTGTGGTGGTATTGGTGCCATTTGTTACTGGAAGGATAGGACCACCGGTAATTGTTGTTGGGGTGGTATTGGTGCAATTTGTTACTGGTAGGATAGGACTACCGGTAATTGTTGTTGGGGTGGTATTGGTGCCATTTGTTACTGGTAGGATAGGACTACCGGTAATTGTTGTTGGGGTGGTATTGGTGCCATTTGTTACTGGAAGGATAGGACTACCGGGAATTGTTGTTGGGGTGGTATTGGTGCCATTTGTTACTGGAAGGATAGGACTACCGGTAATTGTTGTTGTGGTGGTATTGGTGCCATTTGTTACTGGAAGGATAGGACTACTGGTAATTGTTGTTGGGGTGGTATTGGTGCCATTTGTTACTGGAAGGATAGGACTACCGGTAATTGGTGTTGTGGTGGTATTGGTGCCATTTGTTACTGGAAGGATAGGACTACCAGTAATTGTTGTTGTGGTGGTATTGGTGCCATTTGTTACTGGAAGGATAGGACTACTGGTAATTGTTGTTGGGGTGGTATTGGTGCCATTTGTTACTGGAAGGATAGGACTACCGGTAATTGGTGTTGTTGTGGTATTGGTGCTATTTGTTACTGGAAGGATAGGACTACCGGTAATTGTTGTTGGGGTGGTATTGGTGCCATTTGTTACTGGAAGGATAGGACTACCGGTAATTGTTGTTGGGGTGGTATTGGTGCCATTTGTTACTGGAAGGATAGGACTACCGGTAATTGGTGTTGGGGTGGTATTGGTGCCATTTGTTACTGGTAGGATAGGACTACCGGTAATTGGTGTTGTGGTGGTATTGGTGCCATTTGTTACCGGTAGGATAGGAATACCGGTAATTGTTGTTGTGGTGGTATTGGTGTCATTTGTTACTGGAAGGATAGGACTACCGGTAATTGGTGTTGTGGTGGTATTGGTGCCATTTGTTACTAGTAGGATAGGACTACCGGTAATTGTTGTTGTGGTGGTATTGGTGGCATTTGTTACTGGAAGGATAGGACTACCGGCAATTGGTGTTGTGGTGGTATTGGTGCCATTTGTTACTGGAAGGATAGGACTACCGGTAATTGTTGTTGGGGTGGTATTGGTGCCATTTGTTACTGGTAGGATAGGACTACTGGTAATTGTTGTTGGGGTGGTATTGGTGCCATTTGTTACTGGAAGGATAGGACTACCGGTAATTGTTGTTGGGGTGGTATTGGTGCCATTTGTTACTGGTAGGATAGGACTACCGGTAATTGTTGTTGGGGTGGTATTGGTGCCATTTGTTACTGGAAGGATAGGACTACCGGTGATTGTTGTTGTGGTTGTATTGGTGCCATTTGTTACTGGAAGGATAGGACTACCGGTAATTGTTGTTGTGGTGGTATTGGTGCCATTTGTTACTGGAAGGATAGGACTACCGGTAATTGGTGTTGTGGTGGTATTGGTGCCATTTGTTACTGGTAGGATAGGACTACCGGTAATTGTTGTTGGGGTGGTATTGGTGCCATTTGTTTCTGGAAGGATAGGACTACCGGTAATTGTTGTTGTGGTCGTATTGGTGCCATTTGTTACTGGAAGGATAGGACTACCGGTAATTGTTGTTGGGGTGGTATTGGTGCCATTTGTTACTGGAAGGATAGGACTACCGGTAATTGGTGTTGTGGTGGTATTGGTGCCATTTGTTACTGGAAGGATAGGACTACCGGTAATTGTTGTTGGGGTGGTATTGGTGCCATTTGTTACTGGTAGGATAGGACTACCGGTAATTATTGTTGGGGTGGTATTGGTGCCATTTGTTACTGGAAGGATAGGACTACCAGTAATTGTTGTTGTGGTGGTATTGGTGCCATTTGTTACTGGAAGGATAGGACTACTGGTAATTGTTGTTGGGGTGGTATTGGTGCCATTTGTTTCTGGAAGGATAGGACTACCGGTAATTGTTGTTGTGGTCGTATTGGTGCCATTTGTTACTGGAAGGATAGGACTACTGGTAATTGTTATTGGGGTTGTATTGGTGCCATTTGTTTCTGGAAGGATATGACTACCGGTAATTGTTGTTGTGGTGGTATTGGTGCCATTTGTTACTGGAAGGATAGGACTACCAGTAATTGTTGTTGTGGTGGTATTGGTGCCATTTGTTACTGGAAGGATAGGACTACTGGTAATTGTTGTTGGGGTGGTATTGGTGCCATTTGTTACTGGAAGGATAGGACTACCGGCAATTGGTGTTGTGGTGGTATTGGTGCCATTTGTTACTGGAAGGATAGGACTACCGGTAATTGTTGTTGGGGTGGTATTGGTGCCATTTGTTACTGGTAGGATAGGACTACCGGTAATTGTTGTTGGGGTGGTATTGGTGCCATTTGTTACTGGAAGGATAGGACTACCGGTAATTGTTGTTGTGGTGGTATTGGTGCCATTTGTTACTGGAAGGATAGGACTACCAGTAATTGTTGTTGTGGTGGTATTGGTGCCATTTGTTACTGGAAGGATAGGACTACCGGTAATTGTTGTTGGGGTGGTATTGGTGCCATTTGTTTCTGGAAGGATAGGACTACCGGTAATTGTTGTTGTGGTGGTATTGGTGCCATTTGTTACTGGAAGGATAGGACTACCGGCAATTGTTGTTGGGGTGGTATTGGTGCCATTTGTTACTGGAAGGATAGGACTACCGGTAATTGGTGTTGTGGTGGTATTGGTGCCATTTGTTTCTGGAAGGATAGGACTATCGGTAATTGTTGTTGTGGTCGTATTGGTGCCATTTGTTACTGGAAGGATAGGAACACTGGTAATTGTTGTTGTGGTGGTATTGGTGCCATTTGTTACTGGAAGGATAGGACTACCGGTAATTGTTGTTGTGGTGGTATTGGTGCCATTTGTTACTGGAAGGATAGGACTACCGGTAATTGGTGTTGTGGTGGTATTGTTGCCATTTGTTACAGGAAGGATAGGACTACCAGTAATTGGTGTTGTGGTGGTATTGGTGCCATTTGTTACTGGAAGGATAGGACTACCGGTAATTGTTGTTATGGTGGTATTGGTGCCATTTGTTACTGGAAGGATAGGAACACTGGTAATTGTTATTGGGGTGGTATTGGTGCCATTTGTTTCTGGAAGGATAGGACTACCGGTAATTGGTGTTGTGGTGGTATTGGTGCCATTTGTTACTGGAAGGATAGGACTACCGGTAATTGTTGTTGGGGTGGTATTGGTGCCATTTGTTACTGGTAGGATAGGACTACCGGTAATTATTGTTGGGGTGGTATTGGTGCCATTTGTTACTGGAAGGATAGGAGTACCGGTGATTGTTGGTGTGGTGGTATTGGTGCCATTTGTTACTGGAAGGATAGGAGTACCGGTAATTGTTGTTGTGGTGGTATTGGTGCCATTTGTTACTGGAAGGATAGGACTACCGGTAATTGTTGGTGTGGTGGTATTGGTGCCATTTGTTACTGGAAGGATAGGACTACCGGTAATTGTTGGTGTGGTGGTATTGGTGCCATTTGTTACTGGAAGGATAGGAGTACCGGTAATTGTTGTTGTGGTGGTATTGGTGCCATTTGTTACTGGAAGGATAGGACTACCGGTAAGTGGTGTTGTGGTGGTATTGGTGCCATTTGTTACTGGAAGGATAGGACTGCCGGTGATTGTTGTTGGGGTGGTATAGGTGCCATTTGTTACTGGTAGGATAGGACTACCGGTAATTGTTGGTGGGGTGGTATTGGTGCCATTTGTTACTGGAAGGATAGGACTACTGGTAATTGTTGTTGTGGTGGTGTTGGTGTCATTTGTTACTGGAAGGATAGGACTACCGGTAATTGTTGTTGGGGTGGTATTGATGCTATTTGTTACTGGAAGGATAGGACTACCAGTAATTGTTGTTGTGGTGGTATTGGTGCCATTTGTTACTGGAAGGATAGGACTACCGGTAATTGTTGTTTGGGTGGTATTGGTGCCATTTCTTACTGGTAGGATAGGACTACCGGTAATTGTTGTTGGGGTGGTATTGGTGCCATTTGTTACTGGAAGTATAGGACTACCGGTAATTGTTGTTGGGGTGGTATTGGTACCGTTTGTTACTGGAAGGATAGGACTACCGGTAATTGTTGTTGTGGTGGTATTGGTGCCATTTGTTACTGGAAGGATAGGACTACCGGTAATTGGTGTTGTGGTGGTATTGGTGCCATTTGTTACTGGAAGGATAGGACTACCGGTAATTGGTGTTGTGGTGGTATTGGTGCCATTTGTTACTGGAAGGATAGGATTACCGGTAATTGTTGTTTGGGAGGTATTGGTGCCATTTGTTACTGGTAGGATAGGACTACCGGTAAGTGTTGTTGGGGTGGTATTGGTGCCATTTGTTACTGGAAGGATAGGACTACCGGTAATTGGTGTTGTGGTGGTATTGGTGATATTTGTTACTGGAAGGATAGGACTACCGGTATTTGTTGCTGGGATGGTATTGGTGCCATTTGTTACTGGAAGGATAGGACTACCGGTAATTGGTGTTGGGGTGGTATTGGTGCCATTTGTTAATGGAAGGATAGGAGTACCGGTAATTGGTGTTGCGGTGGTATTGGTGCCATTTGTTACCGGAAGAATAGGACTACCGGTAAGTGTTGTTGTGGTGGTATTGGTGCCATTTCTTACTGGTAGGATAGGACTACCGGTAATTGTTGTTGTGGTGGTATTGGTGCCATTTGTTACTGGAAGGATAGGACTACCGGTAATTGTTGTTGGAGTGGTATTGATGCCATTTGTTACTGGAAGCATAGGACTACCGGTAATTGTTGTTGTGGTGGTATTGGTGCCATTTGTTACTGGAAGGATAGGACTACCGGTAATTGGTGTTGTGGTGGTATTGGTGCCATTTGTTACTGGAAGGATAGGACTACCGGTAATTGGTGTTGTGGTGGTATTGGTGCCATTTGTTACTGGAAGGATTGGATTACCGGTAATTGTTGTTTGGGAGGTATTGGTGCCATTTGTTACTGGTAGGATAAGACTACCAGTAAGTGTTGTTGGGGTGGTATTGGTGCCATTTGTTACTGGAAGGATAGGACTACCGGTAATTGGTGTTGTGGTGGTATTGGTGATATTTGTTACTGGAAGGATAGGACTACCGGTAATTGTTGCTGGGGTGGTATTGGTGCCATTTGTTACTGGTAGGATAGGACTACCAGTAATTGTTGTTGTGGTGGTATTGGTGTCATTTGTTACTGGAAGGATAGGACTACCGGTAATTGTTGCTGGGGTGGTATTGGTGCCATTTGTTACTGGAAGGATAGGACTACCGGTAATTGTTGTTGGGGTGGTATTGGTGCCATTTGTTACTGGTAGGATAGGACTACCGGTAATTGTTGTTGGGGTGGTATTGGTGCCATTTGTTACTGGAAGGATAGGACTACCGGTAATTGTTGTTGGGGTGGTATTGGTGCCATTTGTTACTGGAAGGATTGGACTACCGGTAACTGTTGTTGGGGTGGTATTGGTGCCATTTGTTACTGGAAGGTTAGGACTACCGGTAATTGGTGTTGTGGTGGTATTGGTGCCATTTGTTACTGGAAGGATAGCACTACCGGTAATTGTTGTTGTGGTGGTATTGGTGCCATTTGTTACTGGAAGGATAGGACTACCGGTAATTGGTGTTGGGGTGGTATTGGTGCCATTTGTTACTGGAAGGATAGGAGTACCGGTAATTGGTGTTGCGGTGGTATTGGTGCCATTTGTTACCGGAAGAATAGGACTACCGGTAAGTGTTGTTGTGGTGGTATTGGTGCCATTTGTTACTGGAAGGATAGGACTACCGGTAATTGGTGTTGGGGTGGTATTGGTGCCATTTGTTACTGGAAGGATAGGAGTACCGGTAATTGGTGTTGCGGTGGTATTGTTGCCATTTGTTACCGGAAGAATAGGACTACCGGTAAGTGTTGTTGTGGTGGTATTGGTGCCATTTGTTACTGGAAGGATAGGACCTGCATCAATTGCCATTGGGGTTGTGTTGGTGTCATTTATTACTGGAAGGATAGGACTACCGGTAATTGTTGTTGGGGTGGTATTGGTGCCATTTGTTACTGGAAGGATAGGACTACCGGTAATTGTTGTTGTGGTGGTATTGGTGCCATTTGTTACTGGAAGGATAGGACTACCGGTAATATTTGTTGGGGTGGTATTGGAGCCATTTGTTACTGGAAGGATAGGACTACCTGTATTTGTTGTTGGGGTGGTATTGGTGCCATTTGTTACTGGAACGATAGGACTACCGGTAATTGGTGTTCGGGTGGTATTGGTGCCATTTCTTACTGGAAGGATAGGACTACCGGTAATTGTTGTTGTGGTGGTATTGGTGATATTTGTTACTGGTAGGATAGGACTACCGGTAATTGTTGGTGGGGTGGTATTGGTGCCATTTGTTACTGGAAGGATAGGACTACCGGTAATTGGTGTTGTGGTGGTATTGGTGCCATTTGTTACTGGAAGGATAGGACTACCGGTAATTGTTGTTATGGTGGTATTGGTGCCATTTGTTACTGGAAGGATAGGACTACTTGTAATTGTTGTTGGGGTGGTATTGGTGCCATTTGTTACTGGAAGGATAGGACTACCGGTAATTGGTGTTGTGGTGGTATTGGTGCCATTTGTTACTGGAAGGATAGGACTACCGGTAATTGTTGTTGGGGTGGTATTGGTGCCATTTGTTACTGGTAGGATAGGACTACCGGTAATTGTTGTTGGGGTGGTATTGGTGCCATTTGTTACTGGAAGGATAGGAGTACCGGTGATTGTTGGTGTGGTGGTATTGGTGCCATTTGTTACTGGAAGGATAGGACTACCGGTAATTGTTGTTGTGGTGGTATTGGTGCCATTTGTTACTGGAAGGATAGGACTACCGGTAATTGGTGTTGTGGTGGTATTGGTGTCATTTGTTACTGGAAGGATAGGACTACCGGTAATTGGTGTTGGGATGGTATTGGTGCCATTTGTTACTGGAAGGATAGGACTACCGGTAATTAGTGTTGTGGTGGTATTGGTGCCATTTGTTACTGGAAGGATAGGACTACCGGTAATTGTTGTTGGGGTGGTATTGGTGCCATTTGTTACTGGAAGGATAGGACTACCGGTAATTGTTGTTGGGGTGGTATTGGTGCCATTTGTTACTGGAAGGATAGGACTACCGGTAATTGTTGTTGTGGTGGTATTGGTGCCATTTGTTACTGGAAGGATAGGACTACCGGTAATATTTGTTGGGGTGGTATTGGAGCCATTTGTTACTGGAAGGATAGGACTACCTGTATTTGTTGTTGGGGTGGTATTGGTGCCATTTGTTACTGGAACGATAGGACTACCGGTAATTGGTGTTCGGGTGGTATTGGAGCCATTTGTTACTGGAAGGATAGGACTACCTGTATTTGTTGTTGTGGTCGTATTGGTGCCATTTGTTACTGGAACGATAGGACTACCGGTAATTGGTGTTCGGGTGGTATTGTTGCCATTTGTTACTGGAAGGATAGGACCTGCATCAATTGCCATTGGGGTTGTGTTGGTGTCATTTATTACTGGAAGGATAGGACTACCGGTAATTGTTGTTGGGGTGGTATTGGTGCCATTTGTTACTGGAAGGATAGGACTACCGGTAATTGGTGTTGTGGTGGTATTGGTGCTATTTGTTACTGGAAGGATAGAACTGCCGGTAATTGTTGTTGGGGTGGTATTGGTGCCATTTGTTACTGGAAGGATAGGACTACCGGTAATTGGTGTTGTGGTGGTATTGGTGCCATTTGTTACTGGAAGGATAGAACTACCGGTAATTGTTGTTGGGGTGGTATTGGTGCCACTTATTACTGGAAGGATAGGACTACCGGTAATTATTGTTGTGGTGGTATTGGTGCCATTTGTTACTGGTACGATAGGAATCCCGGTAATTGTTGTTGTGGTGGTATTGGTGTCATTTATTAATGGAAGGATAGGACTACCGGTAATTGTTGTTGTGGTGGTATTGGTGCCATTTATTACTGGAAGGATAGGACTACCGGTATTTGTTGTTGGGGTGGTATTGGTGCCATTTGTTACTGGTAGGATAGGACTACCGGTAATTGTTGTTGTGGTGGTATTGGTGCCATTTGTTACTGGAAGGATAGGACTACCGGTAATTGTTGTTGGGGTGGTATTGGTGCCATTTGTTACTGGAAGGATAGGACTACTGGTAATTGGTGTTGTGGTGGTATTGGTGCCATTTGTTACTGGTAGGATAGGACTACCGGTAATTGGTGTTGTGGTGGTATTGGTGCTATTTGTTACTGGAAGGATAGGACTACCGGTAATTGTTGTTGTGGTGGTATTGGTGCCATTTGTTACTGGAAGGATTGGACTACCGGTAATTGTTGTTGTGGTGGTATTGGTGCCATTTGTTACTGGAAGGATAGGACTACCGATAATTGTTGTTGTGGTGGTATTGGTGCCATTTGTTACTGGAAGGATAGGACTACTGGTAATTGTTGTTGGGGTGGTATTGGTGCCATTTGTTACTGGTACGATAGGACTACCGGTACTTGTTGTTGTGGTGGTATTGGTGCCATTTGTTACTGGAAGGATAGGAGTACCGGTAATTGTTGTTGGGGTGGTATTGGTGCCATTTGTTACTGGAAGGATAGGACTACCGTTAATTGTTGTTGGGGTGGTATTGGTGCCATTTGTTACTGGAAGGATAGGACTACCGGTAATTATTGTTGTGGTGGTATTGGTGCCATTTGTTACTGGAAGGATAGAACTACCGGTAATTGTTGTTGGGGTGGTATTGGTGCCATTTGTTACTGGAAGGATAGAACTACCGGTAATTGTTGTTGGGATGGTATTGGTGCCATTTGTTACTGGAAGGATAGGACTACCGGTAATTGTTGTTGTGGTGGTATTGATGCCATTTGTTACTGGAAGGATAGGACTACCGGTAATTGTTGTTGGGGTGGTATTGGTGCCATTTGTTACTGGAACGATAGGACTACCGGTAATTGTTGTTGGGGTGGTATTGGTGCCATTTGTTACTGGAAGGATAGGACTACCGGTAATTGTTGTTGGGGTGGTATTGGTGCCATTTGTTACTGGAAGGATAGGACTACTGGTAATTGTTGTTTTGGAGGTATTGGTGCCATTTGTTACTGGAAGGATAGGACTACCGGTAATTGTTGTTGGGGTGGTATTGATGCCATTTGTTACTGGAAGGATAGGACTACCGGTAATTGTTGTTGTGGTGGTATTGGTGCCATTTGTTACTGGAAGGATAGGACTACCGGTAGTTGTTGTTGGGGTGGTATTGGTGCCATTTGTTACTGGAAGGATAGGACTACCAGTAGTTGTTGTTGGGGTGGTATTGGTGCCATTTGTTACTGGAAGGATAGGACTACCGGTAATTGTTGTTGTGGTGGTATTGGTGCCATTTGTTACTGGAAGGATAGGACTACCGGTAATTGGTGTTGTTTTGGTATTGGTGCCATTTGTTACTGGAAGGATAGGACTACCGGTAATTGTTGTTGGGGTGGTATTGGTGCCATATGTTACTGGAAGGATAGGACTACTGGTAATTATTGTTGTGGTGGTATTGGTGCCATTTGGTACTGGAAGGATAGGAGTACCGGTAATTATTGTTGTGGTGGTATTGGTGCCATTTGTTACTGGAAGGATAGGACTACCGGTAATTGTTGTTGGGGTGGTATTGGTGCCATTTGTTACTGGAAGGATAGGACTACCGGTAATTGTTGTTGTGGTGGTATTGCTGCCATTTGTTACTGGAAGGATAGGACTACCGGTAACTGTTGTTGGGGTGGTATTGGTGCCATTTGTTACTGGAAGGATAGGACTACCGGTAATTATTGTTGTGGTGGTATTGGTGCCATTTGTTACTGGAAGGATAGGACTACCGGTAATTATTGTTGTGGTGGTATTGGTGCCATTTGTTACTGGAAGGATAGGACTACCGGTAACTGTTGTTGGGGTGGTATTGGTGCCATTTGTTACTGGTAGGATAGGACTACCGGTAATTATTGTTGGGGTGGTATTGGTGCCATTTGTTACTGGAAGGATAGGACTACCGGTAATTGTTGTTATGGTGGTATTGTTGCCATTTGTTACTGGAAGGATAGGACTACCGGTAATTGTTGTTGGGGTGGTATTGGTGCCATTTGTTACTGGAAGGATAGGACTACCGGTAATTGTTGTTGTGGTGGTATTGCTACCATTTGTTACTGGAAGGATTGGACTACTGGTAATTGGTGTTGGGGTGGTATTGGTGTCATTTGTTACTGGAAGGATAGGACTACCGGTAATTGTTGTTGGGGTGGTATTGGTGCCATTTGTTACTGGAAGGATAGGACTACCGGTAATTGTTGTTGTGGTGGTATTGGTGCCATTTGTTACTGGGAGGATAGGCTTACCGGTATTTGTTGTTGCAGTGGTATTGTTGCTATTTGTTACTGGAAGGATAGGACCTGCATCAATTGCCATTGGGGTTGTATTGGTGTCATTTATTAATGGAAGGATAGGACTACCGGTAATTATTGTTGTGGTGGTATTGGTGCCATTTGTTACTGGAAGGATAGGACTACCGGTAATTGGTGTTGGGGTGGTATTGGTGCTATTTGTTACTGGAAGGATAGGATCTGCATTAATTGTTGTTGGGGTTGTGTTGGTCTCATTTATTACTGGAAGGATGGGACGACCGGTAACTGTTGTTGTGGTGGTATTGGTGCCATTTGTTACTGGAAGGATAGGACTACCGGTAATTGTTGTTGGGGTGGTATTGGTGTCATTTGTTACTGGAAGGATAGGACTCACGGTAATTGTTGTTGGAATGGTATTGGTGCCATTTGTTACTGGAAGGATAGGACTACCGGTAATTGGTGTTGGGGTGGTATTGGTGCCATTTGTTACTGGAAGGATAGGACTACCGGTAATTGGTGTTGGGGTGGTATTGGTGCCATTTGTTACTGGAAGGATAGGACTACCGGCAACTGTTGTTGGGGTGGTATTGGTGCCATTTGTTACTGAAAGGATTGGACTTATGGTAACTGTTGTTAGGGTGGTATTGGTGCCATTTGTTACTGGAAGGATGGGACTACCGGTAATTGCTGTTGTGGTGGTATTGGTGACATTTGTTACTGGAAGGATAGGACTACCGGCATTTGTTGTTGGGGTGGTACTGGTGCCATTTGTTACTGGAAGGATAGGACTACCGGTATTTGTTGTTGGGGTGGTACTGGTGCGATTTGTTACTGGAAGGATAGGACTCGCAGTAATTGTTGTTGTGGTGGTATTGGTGCCTTTTGTTACTGGAAGGATAGGAGTACCGGTAATTGTTGATGGGATGGTATTGGTGCCATTTGTTACTGGAAGGATAGGACTACCGGTATTTGTTGTTGGGGTGGTACTGGTACCATTTGTTAATGGTAGCATAGGACTTGCATTAATTATTATTGGGGTTGTGTTGGTGCCATTTGTTACTGGAAGGATAGGACTACCGGTAAATGTTGTTGGGGTTGTGTTGGTACCATTTCTTACTGGAACGATAGGACTACCGGTATTTGTTGTTGGGGTGGTATTGGTGCTATTTGTTACTGGAAGGATAGGACCTGCATTAATTGATGTTGGGGTTGTGTTGGTGCTATTTGTTACTGGAAGGATAGGAGTTGCGGTAATTGTTGTTGGGGTGGAATTCGTGCCATTTGTTACTGGTAGGATAGGACTCCCGGTAACTGTTGTTGAGGTGGTATTGGTGCTAGTTGTTACTGTAAGGATAGGACTATCGGTAATTGTTGTTGGGGTGGTATTGGTGCCAGTTGTTACTGCAAGGATAGGACTATCGGTAATTGTCGTTTGGGTGGTATTGGTGCCATTTGTTACTGGAAGGATAGGACTACCGGTAATTGTTGTTGGCATGGTTTTGGTGCCATTTGTTATTGGAAGGATAGGACTTCCAGTAACTGTTGTTGGTGTTGTGTTGGTATCATTTGTTACTGGAAGGATAGGACCTGCGATAATTGTTGATTGGGTTGTGTTGGTGCCATTTGTTACTGATAGGATAGGACTAGCGGTAATTGTTGTTGTGGAGGTATTGGTGACATTTGTTACTGGAAGGATGGGACTACCGGTAACTGTTGTTGGGGTTGTGTTGGTGCCATTTGTTACCTGAAGGATATGACTACTGGTAATTGTTGTTGGGGTGTTACTTGTGACATTTGGTACTGGAAGGATAGGACCTGCATTAATTGTTGTTGGGGTTGTGTTGGTGCCATTAGTTACTGGAAGGACAGGACCTGCATTATTTGTTGTTGGGGTTGTGTTGGTGCCATTTGTTACTGGAAGGATGTGACTAACGGTAACTGTTGTTGGGGTTGTGTTGGTGCCATTTGTTACTGGAAGGATGGGACTACTGGTAATTGTTGTTGGGGTGGTATTGGTGTCATTTGTTACTGGAAGGATAGGATTACCGGTAATTGTTGTTGGGGTGGTATTGGTGTCATTTGTTACTGGAAGGATAGGACTACCGGTAATTGTTGTTGGGGTGGTATTGGTGCCATTTGTTACTGGAAGGATTGGACTTATGGTAATTGTTGTTGGGGTTGTATTGGTGCTATTTTCTACTGGAAGGATGGGAGTACCTCTAATTGTTGTTGGGGTGGTATTGGTGCCATTTGTTATTGGAAGGATAGGATTACCGGTATTTGTTGTTGCAGTGGTATTGTTGCCGTTTGTTACTGGAAGGATAGGACCTGCATTAATTGTTATTGGGGTTGTGTTGGTGGCATTTGTTACTGGAAGGATAGGAGTTGCGGTAATTGTTGTTGGGGTGGTATTGGTGCCATTTGTTACTGGAAGGATAGGACTACCGGTAATTGTTGTTGGGGTGGTTTTGGTTTCATTTGTTACTGGAAGGATAGGAGTACCGGTAATTATTGTTGTGGTGGTATTGGTGCCATTTGTTACTGGAAGGATGGGACTACCGGTAATTATTGTTGGGGTGGCATTGGTGCCATTTGTTACTGGAAGGATAGGACTACCGGTAATTGTTGTTGGGGTGGTATTGGTGTCATTTATTACTGGTAGGATAGGACTACCGGTAATTGTTGTTGGGGTGGTATTGATGCCATTTGTTACTGGAAGGATAGGACTACCGGTAATTGTTGTTGTGGTGGTATTGGTGCCATTTGTTATTGGAAGGATAGGACTACCGGTAATTGTTGTTGGGGTGGTATTGGTGCCATTTGTTACTGGAAGGATAGGACTACCGGTAATTGTTGTTGTGGTGGTATTGGTGCCATTTGTTACTGGAAGGATAGGACTACCGGTAATTGGTGTTGGGTTGGTATTTGTGCCATTTGTTACTGGAAGGATAGGACTACCGTTAATTGGTGTTGGGGTGGTATTGGTGCCATTTGTTACTGGAAGGATAGGACTACCGGTAATTGTTGTTGGGGTGGTATTGGTGCCATTTGTTACTGGTAGGATATGACTACCGGGAATTATTGTTGGGGTGGCATTGGTGCCATTTGTTACTGGAAGGATAGGACTTGCGGTAATTGTCGTTAAGGTTATATTTGTGCTATTTGTTACTGGAAGGATAGGACTTGTAGTAATGGTTGTTGGGGTTGTGTTGGAGCCATTTGTTACTGGAAGGATAGGACTACCGGTAACTGTTGTTGGGGTTGTGTTGGTGCCATTTGTTACTGGAAGGATAGTACCTGCATCAATTGCCATTGGGGTTGTGTTGGTGTCATTTGTTACTGGAAGGATAGGACTCACGGTAATTGTTGTTGGTGTGGTATTGGTGCCATTTGTTACTGGAAGGATAGGACTACCTGTATTTGTTGTTGGGGTAGTATTGGTGTCATTTGTTACTGGAAGGATAGGACTCATGGTAATTGTTGTTGTGGTGGTATTGGTGCCATTTGTTACTGGAAGGATAGGACTCATGGTAATTGTTGTTGGGGTGGTATTGGTGCCATTTGTTACTGGAAGGATAGGACTCATGGTAATTGTTGTTGGGGTGGTATTGGTGCCATTTGTTACTGGAAGGATATGACTACCGGTAATTATTGTTGGGGGTGTGTTGGTCCCATTTATTACTGGAAGGATAGGACTACTGGGAACTGTTGTTGTGGTAGTATTGGTGCCATTTGGTACTAGAAGGATAGGACCTGCATCAATTGCCATTGGGGTTGTGTTGGTGCCATTTGTTACTGGAAGGATAGGACTCGCGGTAATTGTTGTTGGTGTGGTATTGGTGACATTTGTTACTGGAAGGATAGGACCTGCGTTAATTGTTGTTGGGGTTGTGTTGGTGCCATTTGTTATTGGAAGGATAGGAGTTGCGGTAATTGTTGTTGGGGAGGTATTGGTGCCAATTGTTACTGGAAGGATTGGACTTATGGTAATTGTTGTTGGGGTGGTATTGGTGCCATTTGTTACTGGAAGGATAGGACCTGCATTAATTGCTGTTGGGGTTGTGTTGGTGCCATTTATTACTGGAAGGATAGGAGTTGCGGTAATTGTTGTTGGGGAGGTATTGGTGCCAATTGTTACTGGAAGGATTGGACTTTTGGCAATTGTTGTTGGGGTGGTATTGGTGCCATTTGTTACTGGAAGGATAGGACCTGCATTAATTGCTGTTGGGGTTGTGTTGGTGCCATTTGTTACTGGAAGGATAGGACCTGTGGTAATTGTTGTTGGGGTTGTGTTGGTGCCATTTGTTAATGGAATAATAGGATATGCATTAATTGTTATTGGGGTTGTGATGGTGTCATTTGTTACTGAAAGGATAGGACCTGTGTCATTTGTTATTTGGGTTGAGTTGTTGCCATTTGTTAATGGAAGGATAGGAGCTGCAGTAATTGTTGTTGGGGTTGTGTTGGTGCCATTTGTTACTGGAAGGACAGTACCTGCGCCAGTTGTTGTTGGGGTTGTGACTGTGACATTTGTTACCGGAAGGAGAGGACCTGCATTAATTGTTCTTAGGGTTGTGTTGGTGTCAACTGTTACTGAAAGGATTGGACCTGCGTCAATCGTTGTTGGGGTTGTGTTGGTGTCATTTGTTCCTGGAAAAATAGGACCTGCGTCAACTGATTTTGGGGTTGTGTTTGTATCATTTGTTAATGGAAGGATAGGACCTGCGTTAATTGTTGTTGGGGTTGGGATTGTGACATTTGTTACTGGAAGGAGAGGAGCTGCGTTAACTGTTGGTGGGGTTGTGGTTGTGACACTTGTTACTGGAAGGATAGGACCTGTATTAATTGTTGTTGGGGTTATGAATGTGACATTTGTTACTGGAAGGAGAGTAGCTGCGTTAATTGTTGTTGGGGATGTGATGGTGCCATTTATTACTGGAAGGATAGGACCTGCGTTAACTGTTGATGGGATTGTGATTGTGCTGTTTGTTACTGGAAGGATAGGACTTGCTTTAAGTGTTGATGGGGTTGTGTTTGTGCCATTTGTTACTGGAAGGATAGGAACTGCGTTAATTGTTGCAGGGGTTGTGATGGTGCCATTTGTTACTGGATATGTAGGACTTATGTCAATTGCTGTTTGGATTGCGCTGGTGCCATTTATTATTGGAAGGATAGGATCTGCGTTAATTGTAGTTGGGGTTGTGTTGGTGCCATTTGTTACTGGAAGAATAGGACCTGCATCAATTGTTGTTGAGGTTGCGTTGGTACCATTTGTTAATGGAAGGATAGAACCTGCATTAATTGTTGTTGGGGTTGTGTTGGTGCCATTTGTTACTGGAAGGATAGGACCTGCATTAATTGTTGTTGTGGTTGTGTTGGTGCCTTTTGTTATTGGAAGGATAGGACCTGCGTTAATTGTTGTTGGGGTTGTGTTGGTGCCATTTGTTACTGGAAGGATAGGACCTGCGCTTATTGTTTTTGGGGTTAGCCCTGTGTTTCCTGATGCTCGAGTTGGGCTCGAGGAGGGGGTTTCTGGAATTTTTTGCTCTGAGTTTGCAGTTACTTGAGCTGTATTTGTAGCGGGGGTTCCTGGAAGGTATGGCCTTGTGTTTGCTGTTGCTTGAGTCGGGCTTGTGGCGGGGGCTCCTGGAAGGTTTGGTCCTGTGTTAACACTTGCTTGAGTAAGGATCATGGTGGGTGTTCCAGGAATTTTTGGTCCTGCGTTTACTGTTGCTTGAGTCCGGCTCAAGGTAGGGGTTCCTGGAAGCTTTGGCTCTGTATGTACTGTTGCTTGAGTCGGGCTTGAGGCATGGGTTCCTGGAAGGTTTGGCCCTTTATTTACTGCTGCTTGAGTCGGGCTAGAGGTGTGGGTTCCTGGAAGGTTTGGCCCTGTGTTAACATTTGCTTGAGTAAGGATCATGGTGGGCGTTCCAGGAATTACTGACCCTATGTTTACTGTTCCTTGAGTCGGGCTTGAGGTATGGGTTCCTGGAAGGTTTGGCCCTGTGTTTACTGTTCCTTGAGTCGGGCTCGAGGTAAGGGTTCCTGGAAGGTTCGGCTCTGTGTTTACTGTTCTTTGAGCTGTGATTGTTGCGGGTGTTCCAGGAATGTTTGGCCCTGAGTTTACTGTCTCTTGACTTGTGTTTGTAGCTGGGGTTCCTGGAAGGCTTGACTCTGTGTTTACCATTGCCTGAGTCGGGCTTGTGGCCGGGGTTCCTGGAGATTTAGACCCTGTGTTTACTGTTGCCTGAGTTGGGATCGAGGCCGTGGTTCCTGGAAGGGTTGGCCCTGTGTTTTTTGTCGATCGAGTTGGGCTCTTGGCAGGAGTTCGTGGAGGGTTTGTCGCTATGAGGGTTGGAGGAAGCCACCCTGTTGACGGGGCCAGAGTGTTGGCAAGGGGAGTCAGCGGGGTATGAACTGAGCCTGCTCCTGGTGTGGTCTGAATGGGAGATGAAGGCCCTGGCAGTGTCGGTGGTGGGCCTCCTACAGGCAGGGTGTGGGTTGTGGCTGCAGGGCCTGGTGGAGTCGGGGCTGGAGCTCTAGCTGGTGTGGGCCGAGTGGGAGCTGAGGACCCTTGTAGGACTGGAGCTGTAAAATTGACTGGAAGTTAAAATAAGCCTTATTAGAGTACATGAAAAAACAGGGAAACATTCTACATGGAAACCTCTGACATAATGCATTCCTATAAGACAATTTCTCAAACTATGCTTCATTGGTGTCAAACATAAACGTGATCATTATCAATCATGTTCCGAAAGCCCTGTTTTGAAGAACGTGGCCTCCGGGTATCACGAGTTCTGAGGGGCTCGCCTTTGCCACGTTTGCTTCAAAAAACGCAGAACAGAAGACATCCACTTTGAATTACGCATTTCTTCGTCATTCGCAACCGAACGATCTTCGTTTTCGCGATTCAGAGGATCAGGAAGAGAACTGAATGGTTTAACCGACGCGGAAAGCAATGCCCATCACCATAAGCATAAGCACGACAAGCTTTATGTGACTTATAGTTATAAAACTATTGGCTACGAAAATCTTACCTGGAAGTAGGAGTTACGTTGGTTACCTCTGATCATGTTTTTGTTTACTTCGTGTGAAATCACTGGTTCTGACATGTAATATTGTGGGTGTGAGTGAGTGTTCTAAGAGTGTATCTGTTCAAAAAAAAGTCTGAGCAGGTGTCTTTAACAGGTGTAAGTTCCTTTTCAGGTGAGATCTTACGAACATGACGTAGGATGAAACTCGCAGGCTTCTGAAGATCTTGATATTCTCTCTGAAAGAAGAAAAATAAAATAGATGTTGAACAGGAATTACTCGGATGGCATTGAATTACTCAAAGTGAATAGCATGTGTAAATGAAATTTTATAAACTAACTTGTATCTTTTTTTGTTGGTGGTGTATAAAAGGACTTAAGGACTCAAATAAAGGACCTGGACAGAATGGACTTTATGGCTTTGGTATTTTGGTTATCTAAGTCCCACAGCGAGGTCGACTATTGGAACCTGCCGTTTCGACTGAATTTCAACAAATTGTTGTCAGGGCTAACTGCTCTTCCTAATAATATTTTTGATATTTATTCCAAACTGAATTAGTTTGTTACCAACTTTGATCATTTATAAAACATAACACCAGAGTTGGACACAAAAACTTGGCCAATGTGTGGAAACAAAAGTTCCAAGGATTCAGTTATGTCAATTGCAGCACTATGATGGCCACCTCAACTGGTTCAGTAACCAACAGAAGTCTATTATCTGAAATGAAGGTAATTTACTGAAAGAGGTTAAACAATAGATTTGTTACGTTTGAATAATATGTAAATACACCTTTTGAAATAAAGAACGATGTTCAAAAGATAACGACATGTAAAGGAAGAAAAAGGATTCTGTACTAATACAGTTTCAAATTCGTTTTGTCCACTCACTATTCGCAGGATTGTGAAACCTAGTGGTTAGTAGGGGGCCGAGCAGCTGAAGACTGCGGGCAATCTCGAGAATATCGAGAGCGATGACCAAATTAATACCCGCAGAAAAGGTAAAAAATAATTACCACCGACATAAGACCAAGTTGGCAGTAAGAGCAAGGAAGTATTTACCACATCTTATATTCCCTTACAAGATCACAGGGGAAATTATCTGACCTCTTTGCGTATAATCCTTGTAATTAAATACTTATTTATCAGTCTTGGAAAGTAAATATAAATATTTCTTAACAATTAATGAACAGAAGCAGTACCATTGAATATAAATGGCAAAGATGTCTGATCTACATTATATATTAGGTATATTTGGCTTCTGAAGGCGTTTGTTTGTTCGTCTGTGTGTTACTGACTTTTATGCTTCCTGGGGGAATCAGTAGCAGTGAAATATGGACAGCAGGTTCATTCTGCCTTCAAGAAAAGCTCAACCGGATTGTTGTTGTTGTTCCTCCTCCTCCTCCTCCTCCTCCTCCCCTCTCCTCCTCCTCCCTCCTCCTCCTCCAGAAGGTGAACCCTCTTCATATGGAACAAGCCCACCAAAGGGGCCACTGACTTGAAATTCAAGAAACTTCCAAAGAATATTAATTTAATAAATAAAAATGTATTAAAATACAAGGAGGATTAGGGCAGTAACGCACTGCACTTCCGCTAGAACTTCTGAAGAAGTTCCAACTGCACGACGTCCTCTGGGAGGCTATTCCGCAGCCCAAGGTTGTGAGGAATAAAGGACCTCCGGAACTCTGGAGAAGTTCGACAGCGAGGCACATTTATCCCATACCGGTGCTGCTGCTCAGCGAGTCTGGTTGCTCTCGGCAGGTAAAGGGGGTCAGGGATCAATTGTGTATGTGGAAGATCTCTGTTGAAACACAACTTATGAAATAGTGACGAACAAGAGACCAGCCGTCGATGGTCCAAGTCATAATTGGTACTGTTGGGACACAGAAACCTACCACCACTGACCACTCTATTTAAAAGAGATTAATCTCTGGCTGAAGCAGACATCCACACCGGAGAACAGCATTCTATCATGTCTGCAAAGATAAAAGAGTGGGTGCTAAACATGGAATGAAATGATACAAAAAAAATTATTTCTTGTAGCATTTCCTTCCATGTTTGGTGCCCACGCTTTTATTTTTGTAGACATGATTAATTGTAAGAAAATCCTGGTGTCTCAAAAATTATTTTTTACATTTAGTGCATTTTAATAAAAGCGTGTTCAAAATAATTTGGTTTAATTTTTTTATTTTATACGTTTTAGCTTTGACAGAAACTGTACCCAGCTTACGATTTTAGCTATCGAAATTGAACGTGATGTCCCGTCGAGCCAAAGAATGTTTGAAAAATCCGTAGAGTTATTAACTTATTCTACCGAGTCAAACAAGGTATAAAAAATCCTAAGAGTTATTCACTTCACACGAATCCTGAGATACTGGGAGAGGTCACTGTAGGGTCACTTGAGGTCACTGCTGATCTATTGACCATGTAAGGTTGCATTGTCACCGGGACTGAGTGACCATGCAAAATTTCAAGTCCATCGGATGGAGGGAACAGGTCGAAAATTGAATTATAAGATTTGACCCAAACAGACAAACACAGATGTCAAGTTAGATAAAAGCATGTAACAATAAAAATGGTGTAATTTTCATTAGAATGATTTCGTGTCCATGCATTGAATTTGGTCTGTCATGGTAGTCTTGTCTACATGTACCATCAAACCACGGCGTGTCATTTGTCCTAAATCTGATGGTCTTTCTGGGGACATATCTTATTTAAATAGCCATCAGCATTTCATTTAACCTCTTGGAATCAGGAACTAATATTAAGCGCCTGACAAGCTTCAATAATGTGATCCCGACTGGCTCTGAATTCAAACCAAACCTTTTCCCAATAGTGGAATTAGGAATATACTGATTGACGGATATGTCCACCTCAAAGGCGCAGTAATCATTAGTGCCTATATATATTCACAGACCTTGGGCTTCACAATATGAGGTCTAATCCATTACCAGAAATGTGCGTGGGTTCCTCAATTAGCTGGACAAAACCGGACGCTGCACAGAGATCAGCCATGTTGATCTGTGGAGTTTGAATTTAGCCACTCGCTGTGCTTTGCATTAAGTTCTATACAAATAACGAATGAAGCTTTTATATATATATATATATATATATATATAATATATATATATATATATATATATATATATATATATATATATATATATATATATATATATATATATATATATATATATATATATATATATATATATATATATACAGGCCAAACTGGAAAAGAATTGTCTACTAGATTAAACCAACATAAATGTTCGGTTAGAACAGGACAGACTTCTAGCGCCCTCTTTATTCATCTCAAATCATTTTCACCAAGCAATTGATTGGACAGAGGCAAAAGGAATTGTATTTTGTAACGATCATACTAGTAAGAATATAACAATCTGCTTTTATAAAGACGTATTCCAGACAACTTTTAAATTTGAGCCCTGGTATGTACAAATTAGACAATCTTATTATGGATAAAATAGTGAAGTTTTAACATTATCCTGTAATTCTGTGTACTAATTGTCACTTTCCTTTTTATATATTTCTTATTGTTCGTTCAGTTATTACTTTTCGTTGTTTCTTTTAATGATGCCTTTTTATGTATATTGTTATTACTGTTATTATTGCTATCATTCCTCATTGTGAATCCAGTTGTTTTATAAACCGGTCGACAGGTAGTAAGCTTTTGATAATTCATTTCTGTATATAATGCGGTCATTAGGCAATTCCTTTCCTAGTTTTGACCTGTTCGGGTGTTAAGTAGTTAAGTGATCTGGACGAACACTGCTTCTGTTTGTAATGGCCTAATTGTACGTATTTTAATTTTTTTTTTCATTTCGCTTTTGTGAGAGCTCTCTCGCTCAATCGTTTTGTGCTCTGCATTACTCTGTGCCCCGAAAATGTGTTAAAATACACGAAAGTGCTGAGCACTCTGTCGTTTCATTTTGAACTTTCCAAGTGGCTTCGGCTAATGAACGCAATCACGCCCTTACTTTTGTGATTTCTTAGTATGTATATATATATGTATATATATATATATATATATATATATATATATATATATATATATATATGGATTACGGTAAACAGCATATACATAAACATTGTAGAACTTACTGAACATTTTCAAACAAATAACTTCATGGTAACCACACTCCAAATTGTTCCGATTACACTGTAACGAAGTCCCACACACTGTGAGGCGATAATTGTCCTTTTACAAAGAAGTTCAAACTTCAAATCTAATCTCAGCCGAGCTCGTATCTTAACAGACAGCTAATTCTGTCATTACAATCCATAATTCCACCTTTATTATAAAAATTAATATCTTGCATCACCAAACAAACTTGACAGTTCTTGCACCAACGCCTGAACCTTTTCTACCTCCAACAATTACTGTTTGTTTAAATCTGTAATTGATCTTCAGTTAAGAGTCAAACTCTGTCTGTGATTTGTATATTAAGTATATTTTTGCTTTTTCCTCTTCTCCTAAATACAAACTACGACGTTTTCTAGGTTATTTTGTTTACATTTGCGCTCAAGTTGAAAAGTAATAATAATAATAATAATAATAATAATAATAATAATAATAATAATAATAATAATAATAATAATAATTCGTGCGAGGAATGAACTCAATATTTTGATGAATAACTACCCACTTGCAATTAGTTCAGTCTAACCAACCGTTTCTGTCCTGAGCCGTTGGTAACCCTGTTTTCCATCTAACACCAAAAGCAAAAAAAAAAAAAAAAAAAAAACATTAAAATGAAAGCTTACCTGTACGGAAAAATATGATCTGATTCACAC
>JANJGK010004786.1:0-56066 GCA_039081455.1 Macrobrachium rosenbergii
CTTGTCTGAGGTTCCTGGCCCAACAAACAAAAGAAAACTGCAGAGGATTCCAGCAAATAACCTTGCAATACCTTCAGAGGATTTTCCAGTCTTCAGTGGACATAAATTACCAATGATTCTGTGTCACAATTAGGAACCTAACATCAGTATGATTACCTAGCCTAAGTCTGGAACACATTCATGCCTACAGTACACCTCTGCAAATCACACGCCTAAGTCCAGGCTACCCTGGGCTAACCTAGAATTCTGACAGATAGTTCCTTAATAGTACTTATCTCGGTATGGCACTTTATACAACATGATTATGCTATAGGAGGGCATTGGCACTTACTGGGCAGGACGTACCACTTTATTCCACCTAATATAGGTACTAATAAGTTTATATTGAACCTCAATCATGCTTACACTCGGTGGAATGGAGAATAACTGTCAGTTACGAACTAAATAACACGGCTGGCGACGATCGGGGCCGTCGGGTTGAGAGAGCAGACGAGCTGAAGAAAGGTACAAGTTCAAGTCACCACCAAACAAATAACCCATAGGGTGAACTATCTATGAAATCGTTTCCTTTTGGAAGTCTTTTGCTCTAAGATGTTTGGTAGCATTTTATATGTTGCCAATACACGATATGAAACTGCAACATACATTTTTGAAAAGAGCAGCTCTTCATTCTCGATATTTTGGACTCCTTAACCACAATGCGCAAATGATAGATGAAAAATTAATCAAATTACGACTTGTAAGGTAAGACTATACCAGCCTCCCCCCCCCCTCCAAAACTAATAGGCAAAACTGTAACCAGTATTTAGGCGTAATGCAGTATTATGGTGGTTGTAATTCTTTACAAGTAATTCAATACATAATATAATAATACATTGACATATCAGTTTAGAAGAAAAGAGATGCGGTTCCTGTTAATCCTCGGTGAAACTTTCAGCCTCGGCCCACGAAATTCTTAGTCACGGTCCAGTGGTGGCCTCAGCCTCGGCCCATGAAACTCTTAGCCACGGCCCAGTGGTGGCCTCAGCCTCGGCCCATGAAACTCTTAGCCACGGCCCAGTGGTGGCCTCAGCCACGGCCCATGGAATTCTTAGCCACGGCCCGGTGGTGGCCTAAGCCACGACCCATGAAACTCTTAGCCACGGTCCGGTGGTGGCCTCAGCCTCGGCCCATGAAACTCTTAGCCACGTTCCGATGGCGGCCTCAGCCACGGCCCATGAAACTCTTAGCCACGGTCCGGTGGTGGCCTCAGCCTCGGCCCATGAAACTCTTAGCCATGGCCTGGTGGTGGCCTCAGCCTCGGCCCATGAAACTCTTAGCCACGGCCCAGTGGTGGCCTCAGCCTCGGCCCATGAAACTCTTAGCCACGGCCCAGTGGTGGCCTCAGCCACGGCCCATGGAATTCTTAGCCACGGCCCGGTGGTGGCCTAAGCCACGACCCATGAAACTCTTAGCCACGGTCCGGTGGTGGCCTCAGCCTCGGCCCATGAAACTCTTAGCCACGTTCCGATGGCGGCCTCAGCCACGGCCCATGAAACTCTTAGCCACGGTCCGGTGGTGGCCTCAGCCTCGGCCCATGAAACTCTTAGCCATGGCCTGGTGGTGGCCTCAGCCTCGGCCCATGAAACTCTTAGCCACGGCCCAGTGGTGGCCTCAGCCTCGGCCCATGAAACTCTTAGCCACGGCCCAGTGGTGGCCTCAGCCACGGCCCATGGAATTCTTAGCCACGGCCTGGTGGTGGCCTAAGCCACGACCCATGAAACTCTTAGCCACGGCCTGGTGGTGGCCTCAGCCTCGGCCCATGAAACTCTTAGCCACGTTCCGATGGCGGCCTCAGCCACGGCCCATGAAACTCTTAGCCACGGTCCGGTGGTGGCCTCAGCCTCGGCCCATGAAACTCTTAGCCACGTTCCGATGGCGGCCTCAGCCACGGCCCATGAAACTCTTAGCCACGGTCTGGTGGTGGCCTCAGCCTCGGCCCATGAAACTCTTAGCCATGGCCTGGTGGTGGCCTCAGCCTCGGCCCATGAAACTCTTAGCCACGGTCCGGTGGTGGCCCCTGAGAGAGAGAGAGAGAGAGAGAGAGAGAGAGAGAGAGAGAGAGAGAAAGAGAGAGAGAGAGAGAGAAACTATAATAAAGAGCGTACATTTTCCAGTTTCGAAGGTCGTTGTTGTAAAATGGGAGCACCTTTCTGATCATCCTATTCCTGACTTACCCGTTACCCAGATGAATAAAAATTTACAGCTATCACAGCGTGCTTGCTCTAAGGATACTTAAAACATTAAATTACATATACATATCGTCAGGAATTGACCTTCCTTTTTAATCACCCATCGCAAAATTCCACACTATTTTTCCCGGTAAACCTTTAACTGCAATAATAATTGCAAAATATACCTGCATGCTCATTACCAAAAACTATACATAAAAGGTTACAAGGCACCACCAATCACGGTGTTTACATTCTGAACTGCCAAGAAATATAGGGAGTTCTTCCTTAATAACAACAGTTACAACAGGAACTTCAAATCGTGGCAAAGATACGAGATTCTGTCGATTAAATGACATCGTCCCAGATGGAGAATTACTTCCTCAATTGATCTTCGAAGGCTAAAAACCTAAAGGCGTTACCTAGACGCAGACCCGCTTGTATTGCAGTTGAGTTTAAACTTCCATTTATATTTAAGTCATAGAATATTCCCTTTAAATAAGTGATATCAATACGATATAATTCTCACTAAATATTAAAGGTACGAAATGACAGAGTACGCTACAGTTTTGGAGTCAGTCATAATATTTCGATGAATAATATTGCCGCTAACAAACAAAAAAACTCTCGTTTTCCCTCGTTCTCTCAGGCCTACTGTACATGAACTACAAGCTGACGTAATTATTGATGCTAAAACCACCGTTAATTACATATATTCCTTCAACACAAGCAGTGGACATTCCCTTCAAACTTTCCTTACTTGTAGACTATATATATATACTTTTTCCCGCTAAATGGCTTCGTACAACAATATTGAATGCACATACTGACTTCCCTCATCCAGGGCAAAGATAACACGAAAATAAAAGTGTCATTCACCTCCATTTGTCACTTACTGTGTGTTGGCAGGTGCAAGACTTCTTATGGTCGTTAAAAGCCTGAGATTTCTCAATATATGGACGACGAAATGAACTTGAAACCACTAAAGGCCCACAAGAACAAAATAATGTTGTCTCAAACCCGTGTTCGAAATTTTGACTGAACCGAAAATCGTCCTTTGAAATTTTCCAGTTTGAAGTTTCTGATGAAAGTCTATAAAGAAGCGCTTTACAAAGGAAGCAGGACCGCAATTGATCCCATGGGAGTGTAACATTTGAACTGAACTGAATATAGAATTGAGGCCAAAGGCCAAGCACTGGGACCTATGAGGTCATCCAGCGCTGAAACGAAATTTGACGGTAGAAGTTCGGGAGTGTAACATTTAGGCCCGTTTCCAGGAGAGTCCACTGTGCTTCTGGTGTATTGCAGCAAAGGCTGATTAAGGCATGGGGCTCGCAGCTTCACCCCAAAACCAAATTTTTTTTTTCGATTGATACTGAGTGCTGAATCTGAGAGGTTAAATGGCCAGATTTTAATCATTCTCTCTCTCTCTTTCTCTCTCTCTCTCTCTCTCTCTCTCTCTCTCTCTCTCTATGCGTCTCGAGAGGGAACTGAGCAACATCCCCAAAGACAAATAAAGAGAGAGAGAGGGAGAGAGAGAGAGAGAGAGAGAGAGAGAGATGAATGATTTCACCCCAGTGAGGTAGGGATGACCTCATCGAGCCATTCTCGTGTTTAACTAAATGCCACACGTTTTTATGTAGTACGGATAGTTTATGCGACCCACAACAGTTGACTAACAGTCAGATCTGTTGTCAACCCCTGATGATTATTCTGCAGAGACTTGAACATTCTTACCTCAAACATGAGCTGAGCAAGTGCACAGCCTCTGGTCGTCAATGTCGCCACGATGTGGAAAACATCGATGCCTCAGAGTGACTCAGTTTTGACAGATTTCTCGACACCAAATTAACTATGACCTTGAGATTTGCGCAGCTCTTTGAAATCGATTTTGTTCTTTAATATTTAATCTTAACTTGCGCTTACTGCGGTTTACACCATGGGGAGTTAAGAGCCCATTTGTAAGGAATATTTTTCTTCTAGTTTCTCTCCTGATTGCTCAATAACCTGAGACTGGAGAAAGCATTCGGTTGCTCACTGCCCAGAGGTCCGCACCAAGCCCCTCATCCCTTCGACACCCAACCACCCTTTCAATGAAAGGTCTGTCATGGACCCTGAACTGAACCATACCCACCACCAACAGCCTCAGAATTCTAGAAAAATGAAACTGGAGAGTCAGTCTTGAATAGTATATATACCACAGGTATTGGGCCCAGGGACCTCCCAGGCTACGAGGATTTTGTCGAACATTTGCAGCCTCCTCAATCCTGTGACCACAATACTCCTTCCCATAAGATTTTCAGGATCTGCAAAGGTCATCCAAACCTTTGAGAATCTGAGAAAAACTTCCTTGAAACTCCTCGTCCTTGCTAAGGTCCTTTTCTTCACTTCTTCATTCTTCAGCACCCGTGTATAAAAGCACCTTACCGTGGGCCTTTCACTGGCAGGGAAGGAAATGTTTTGGCCAATCAGAGACCTCCACCATACACAAAGTTTCTATCGCACTCTTTCATTGGCCGATAGCTTCGGGTTTTTGGGCAAAGGTCTTTGTACACAATCTCCCATCGGCTGGTGGAATGAGAATCAATTTTCAGAAGGTATTTCTGAGGGAACATTCATTCTCCCTCGATGTGTAGCACACATACATGCATAGTTTAAGAACACATATAAGCACATTCATGAAAAATAAGAGGTCAGTTGATAAATGGATAATTGTGGAAAGGGGAAACAGAATAACAGGGAAAAAGAAAATTAAAAATGCATATAAGAAAACCGTTCCGGCTCTATCCCAACCATACAAAATGTACAGACTTTTATATTTAGATTTAATAATTGTGCTTCTGTGTCTCTATATGCCCATGGTCACGTGTATTTACACGTATTAAGACACACACACACACACACTCATATATATATACTGTATATATGCATACACATATATACATATTATATATATATATATATATATATATATATATATATATATATATATATATATATATATATATATATATATGTATATATATATATATATATATATATATATATATATATATATATATATATATATATATATATATACCTCCCAGTTTATCCACGTATGTGGCCATCGTGGGATTATAACCAGAACAAAAGGTATTTGAAAGGAGACTTGAGAAGTGTCTAGGCGAATTTTACTTCGAATTTTGTTGCTGTTGATGTTAAAACCATCTAATAATATTTCCTTGCAGGAAAAGGAGTTGTTGAAAACTGCAGAGGTTCTCAACAGGACTTCCAGTTCCTAAATGTATCTTCATTGGCAGTGGGAGATATAGACCCTTTTGTCTACTGTCATTAGACGTTTAGTATGCACCCACACACACAAACATACATACACTTAAACAATTAGCGTAAATGATAGTATATTCCAGGTATGACAGTTTAATTGAAACATGAAAATATCTAATAAACACCTGGAAATTTGCGCACCCAAATCTCTGTATTGACAAACTGAGGCAAAGGCATGGAAGGACCTCTGGACTCTGCCTTACCAACACAGACGTGTTCTTAAGCTAGTTCAGAAGTTAATGCTGAAACACCTTACTGATTTAAACCAGAGATATTTCTGCTTTTAAATCCTTATTGCCTCTTCCTTCCAGGTCATAGCTAGCCAGACACTTCAGTCCACAATCAGGACTTGTAGCACTCTCTCTCTCTCTCTCCCTCTCTCTCTCTCTCTCTCTCTCTCTCTCTCTCTCTCTCTCTCTCTCTCTCTCTCTCTCTCTCTCTCTCTCTCTCTTAAGACTGTTGTCTGTCGGCAGCTCTGAGATTCCGTGGACGTTTTGTGGTCGCCAAGGAAGGAATTATGTTTTCAGCAAGACAAAATAAAATCTAAATTTTGTATCAACATTTATATATAGAGTCAATGCAACGAGATGAAATCCATCTCACGAAACTGATGCTTAAACAGGAGACATGGAACCTGTGCTGTTGGCGTCGTCAGTACACTGACATCTCTACATTTTCTTGTCAAGTCTCACCTCTGAGGTCTCCTCAGTTCTCGAGGCCTACAGTACTTGCTCCCCATCTCCTGAGTTTTCACATCCTTATAGTCTCGATTGCTTTTAGAAACTGAGGATTTGGTATTGTGCCTTCAGCTGGATCCTCCCTGCCGATTGAAAGGGGAAGTGGGGGGGGGGGGGGAGTTCAGCAATAACCACATACACAGGGGGAGAGCTGTATGCCCCTGTACATATGAGTAGTCCCATGTTATAAGCCACATCTAACTTCTCCAAGTTCGTTGTACGGGAAGATTGATAAATTTGACAGGCATAATCAGACTTGCTTAAACACAGATATAAAAATCCTAAGTAGAGTTTTTCAGTGTGCACCCCCTTCAGAGTGTGATACAGCCTTCAGTACATTCAGTGCCTGTTCAGTCCAACTGGCGAGGTCATTTATATCCTTCTGCAGCAGTAGATCAGCTGCAACAGAGAGCGAAGTCATCTGCAAATGATGACCCTGGACCCCAGTTGATGGCCATTGCAAATAGAGTAATACTTAGCAAGCTACCTTGTGGGACATCTTCTGCTTGCAAGCAGGATAAGGAAAATGCTGATCCTACGCCAGGTTTTAAATGATGATCTGATAAAAATCCTTTATTATGAAATAATACACAATACCTCAAATGCCCCAAGAAGCCAACTGCTTTAAGTAACCCTCCCTCCAATTGGTACGGTCAGCTTTCTGAATCTCAAAGAGTATTCCAGTGAGTTGCTCCTGGATGGCATAAACCTTTCGGATCTCTCAAGATAACATTGATAATAGTGATCTAAAATACTTCTGTTCTTTCAAAAGCCAAATTTCCTATTGGATAAAAGATTTTCTGTTACCAGATACCAGACCACTCTGTTGTTACTGACCGTCCTTTCAAACCGCTTGCATAGACAGTTTGCAAAAGCTATCGACCTGTAATTCTGATAGTCAATTTGACTCCAGAACAATGCGGAATTGAAATTAACGTAACAATTGAGGTCAACTATTAATTACATCAAGATTATAAAGCCAACAGACATATAAAGCAAAACAAGGGAAGATCAGTGAAAGTCAGTGTAATCAATTAATTTTAAAAAGTTAACAGACACAGAAGAATCACACCATGTAGAGTATACAACCCAGTGTAGGTCATTCTTTGTTAAATAGTCTTCAGTCATATAAGAAGTCACTGAAAAGTTATATTCATTCACTGAATAAGCTGTACCCAACACATAATTTAATATTACACTATACTATGCATAGACCATTTCAAATGACCTTAACATTATATCCTTAAGTTCAGAGTTCCTGGAATGATATTATGTGTTCTGGATTGAAGAATACGCAGCTCTTATGACAGCTAGACTTCCAACTGTTCAAGACTTTAGAGCCTTATGCAATAAATGCTTAAATACCTCTCAATAACAAAATAAACTTTGTACAGTAAAAGGGATGGGAGGGGTTGCAACTAGAGGAAGAAGGGACGCTGCAAAGGACCTGTGGGAATGCCTACAGCGCCCCCACTGAGGTGCACTGGCGGCACTAACCCACCCCCTGTGGGGACCGTGGTTAGAGTGAGGTCAGGTTGGCTGACCCACCAGTCGTATTACTGAGAAACTGCCACGTTATGTATGAGAGAGAGAGAGAGAGAGAGAGAGAGAGAGAGAGAGAGAGAGAGAGAGAGAGAGACACCCCCTGTGGGGACCGTGGTTAGAGTGAGGTCAGGTTGGCTGACCCACCAGTCGTATTACTGAGAAACTGCCACGTTATGTATGAGAGAGAGAGAGAGAGAGAGAGAGAGAGAGAGAGAGAGAGAGAGAGAGAGAGAGAGACCAAATACACGGTGGAGTTGGGGGGGGTGGGGGGTGGGGGTGGAGTTCCACTGACTGACGTGATTACATGAAATCTCAAGACAGAGCAGATAATTCACTGAAGGGAATTCACTTCAGTCCTTTATTATTATTATTATTATTATTATTATTATTATTATTATTATTATTATTATTATTATTATTATTTCCCGCCGAAATCTAAAAAGAGGCGACGCAATTGTTTCCTGTAGATATTTGGCCTGACACTTTGACCTCCAAGAAGAGGAACCGGAGGGAGGGAGGGTTGTCGGAACTGCCAATCTATATTAGATGCTTTTTAAAGTCAATGAATTCCAGAGAGTTTTTTCTTATTTGAAGTCAACTGCAGTCAGGTCAGAAACCTAGTTTAGTAATAAATTTACAATGATGATATCATTCTATGCTCAGAATTGCAGGGTTCTTGTCCAAAATACGATATGATGCATTTCATTTTGTTGGCCTGCCTGGGTCTTCAAATCATCTATGACGGGCGGCGGCATTTTCGCTCTGGGGGAGGACTGTAGGCAAGTTAGTTTTCATTGTCTTCCCTTACAATGAATTTTGGGTCATTTTTCCCTTACATGAAATCCTCATTTCCAACTGAAGGTGAATTTAGTTATCCCTAAAGACTCTTCATTTTAAATTATGAAAAAAAGATGGGAATAAGAATAATCTGACTGGTTTCCTCACCCATCTGTGAAAATGCAGTGGTCCACTTGCGCTGATTTTCTTAGGTGGCCAATAGGTGGCGTTCACGACTTGCTTATAGTTAAAATTAATTGCTGTCAATTTTTGGTGGAGAAAGGACCGCATGGTGACCACGTGGCCGCCTCAGAGTACACGGAGACTTGAGGACAACACTGAAATCCGATTTCATTCATTATTTTGATACAATTCAATATCTGAGATACTGAATGGAAATGTCTCAATTATCACTTGTTTAAGCAGGAGGCTAAAACTCAGCAAAAAAATGTCACGTAATGTAGCCTTTGAACACATGATAATTTCCTGTAATCACATGACCATTACAGTATATTTTCATGTGGATGAAACTGAATCAGGACAAATGAATAACTCCGATATGGATGCCCATGTCGTTGCCTTGCAACAGAAGATGCCATGCAAAATTTTATTGCAGACTTACTTCCTCAGAAGGCTCTTATAAAGCAGGAGAGGTATCCGCCCCTATTGCAATATTGCAGATGGAGGTGCAGTGTGAAATATGATGATATTAGGGGTAATGAGGTAATGTTGCAATTATTGCAAAACCAGTATAAAACAGCAAAATAATCTTCCCTTCTAACTGGATACAATAATGTTTATTGGCTTCTAATGATGAATGCTTTCGAAATTACAATCTTTTGCAATTTGCTGGCGACAGGGAATGTTGAAAGCAGGAAAAATTCGTCCACATAACAGAATATAGTTCTAGCTTTTTTTTTCTTTGTGGAAGCAAACCAGCTTTAATTGGAAACAGGATAAAATGTAGTCTGATGGACCTTAAAAGCCTTGCATGCATGCATGCATAATTGGCTTTTATTAAAGTGTTTGTAATATTGCAATGTTGCAAGCAAGGCTAAATTCTTGAAAATAACAGGTCTATATATAGCCTTTTGCTTTTTATAGGAGCTTGCAAATTTTATTTGAAATGAGATCGAATGTAATCTCTCGGATTTTGGAAGTTGCAAAACCAACTATAGAAGCATCAAACTGGAAAAAAGGCATTCTACTGGGACTCTAATGACAAATATGCATACGAAATCACAATCCAAAGCAATTTGCTTGCAATTCGGCAAGGTTGCAAACAAACTCACAACATACAAAATAGCAAGACAATTAGGGTGCTTTTGGGGAACGAACCAGATTTTGCCTCGGACTAAAGAAAGGGAAAGCAAAATGCAGGAGAAACTTTAGTATATTGCAACTTTCTGTTGCAAATCCGGCAGAAGTCATCGAAATAGCAGGGCTGCAGCCTTTGGAAATTTTTTTTATGGGCCAAAATGATATCTCCTTCAAACTGGATACCAATTTTTGAGGGGCCACAACAACTTTTCCTTCAAAGTTGATAAAGTACAAATGAGTGTTCTTCTAATGACGAGTATGCACGGAAGTTTGCAATATGTTTCAATATCCTTGCAATATGGCAAAGTTGCAAGCAATAAAAAATGCAAAGTAGCAGCCTTATCATGATGTCTTCTGGGAGCAAGCCAACAATTCATTATTTTTAACAAAATGTAGTCTAATATTATCTGTGCGTGGAAAGTTGCAATATATTGCAATTTCCTTGCAATAAGGAATGTTTCCAGCAAGGGAAAATTCACCAAAATGGCAAGGCTATTAACATAACCTTTGGACATTTGCTTCAAGCTTGATAAAATGCCGCATATTGACCTTCTAATCACGAATAAGCTACAGAAATTCCTATATATTGCAATGCCCTTGCAATGTGACAATGTTGCAAGCCAGGCAAAGTTCGCAAGAATGACAAGGATATAGGCTAAAGATTTTTCTTTGTCGAAAAACCAAATTGTCCTTCAGACTGGATCATTAATGTGCATACGAAATTGCAATATATCGTATTTTCCTTGCAACAAGGCAATGTTGTAATCAAACCAAGATTCGTCAGAAAGCAAAGCTATAGCCTAAGGATTTGTTCGTAAGCCAAATGGCCCGCCATTGACGACTATACATTGCATTCGAAGTTGCATAATACTACTGATTTAGGGCGTAAGGCTCCCACAATCCCTTAAGGCAGCTTTGCCTCAATCCTCTAAATAGTGTCAAACTAATGAACGGTCATTCTCAGTAATCAGGAAGAATAAAAAGAAAGTTTGCCTTCAATATTGTCAGTCAACTCTTTCAGAATGAAATTTAAGTTAAGTTATAGGTATTTTGAAGCTGGAAATGTTTATATTTTAATGTAATTTGCTGGGAAAAAATGTATTATTCCAACATGTTTCAGTCATCATTACTATACTTGATCCGTTCATTGACCACAATGGTCCTTCCCATCTTAAGCATCGCCCAAAACTTTTCAGATAATTTGGTCTCATAAAATGAAGATTCCTTTGCACATCGATTTCTACAGGTGCGTTGAGGAAGCATCTGTACTCGATCTGCTTATGAATATTAATAATATATCTCATACATTTTAAATATAGTTTGCTACTCTCGAATGACATAGAGCATGTTTATTTTCGAAGAATATCCTAAACAAAAATCGTTAAAAGGTATATTTGTTTCCTGCGTGTGCTTGGTCAGAGTGAGACATGGCAGGAAGGAAGGACCTTCTTCATGCCAACGCACGTCACCAGAAGGGTTGTCGGAACTGCCAATCTATATTTAGCCTTTAAAGCAGATGAATTAAAGGCAGTTTGGTATTTCACGCAGTCTGTAGTAAGTTCAGAAACCCGAAGTTAAGTCAATCACTTTTGACTCGATTATTTTTTGCTCAGAACTGCAGTGTTCTTGTCCAAAATACAATGTTAAATTTCGTGTTGTTGGCATGCCTGGGTCTTCATATCGTCTATGACGGGCAGCGGCATTTTCGCTCTGGGGGAGGACGATGAAAACCCACTTGCCTACAGTCCTCCCCCAGAGCGAAAATGCCGCTGCCCGTCATAGACGATAATATCAACAAGGCAAACAGTCAGAATTACTTCTTACAATTATCAGAAAACATGTAAGAAATTCTGAGAGAGAGAGAGAGAGAGAAAAGCCACCCCTTCCTGTGTTTGATTTTTCAGAAAACATCAGATCCACCGACCACATTTTGTAGTGAAGTGACCACGACTGGGATGCCTTCCAAATCACGAAGCATGGCCACAGAAAGTGAGTCATCTCTATTGAAAGTGATCATAAACAGTTAACACCTGATATAGACACCTTCAATAGGAGGGAGTCTAAGAGACGTCTCCCCATATATTAGGTGATACTCCATAACGGTATTATTATTATTATTATTATTATTATTATTATTATTATTATTATTATTATTATTATTATTATTATTATTCAGAAGATGAAGAACCCTATTCATACGGAACAAGAAGCCCACTAAAGGGGCCACTGACTTGAAATTGAAGCTTCCAAAGAATATTAAGGAGTTTGTTTGAAAGAAGTAATATTTCATATTTATCGATATCTTTTAATTATTCCTTCCTCTTGATAATATACAATCACGTGCTTTGTTTCTCAAATGTATTCAACTTGGGGCAAAAATGATTTAGGAAAATGTCATTAAAACTGCTGTTTGGTTTCGTTCTACAATAAATGAAAATTTGATCATATTTGACTACGAAGGCGATGCTGGAATGATCTAAAAGTTTCAAAAATTTTCCAGCTCCTGGAAGGGCGAGAGAAAGAGAAAAATCATTAGCGCAAGCGCCCAGAGTTGCTACGGCTCAGAAAAATGCAAATTTCAGTCTCCGGAAACAAAATCCGATTAAAAACAAGGCGAAGATTTATACAGATGAATTCAGTGAACAATTTTATGCTCATGGAAATATGGACTACATGGCGGAGGAGCAGAATAGAGTCGACGTTGCAGCCTTCGGCGATTTATGAAGCGAGAATGTTTTCAATACTGTCACGTTTCGAACTAAGTTCTGCACTCGAGATAAGCACGGGAAGGAATCAGGAGGAGAGGAGGACCCTGGAATGGAGACTTTCGAGGACTTTCACGAGAAGAAAGCAGAGAGAGAGAGAGAGAGAGAGAGAGAGAGAGAGAGAGAGAGAGAGAGAGAGAGAGAGAGAGCGAGAGACAGACATAGAGAGACAGAGAGGAGATTCGTTATGCCAGAATTACCATTTGGATCAACAGATCTGTGAAGTCTCGTAGGAATCCGGAGGACTTTTCGCCGTCTTGGAATCCTTCCTTCAGTCAGTCTCCAGTTCCTGGAGGCACGAGAGAAACGCCATGTATATCAGGAAAGGAAAGCAAAGGAGTGGTTACAGCGATGCTGAAATGGCCTAAAACCTTCGGAGTCTTCCTTGAAAATGCTTCAGAATCCTTCGGTCTCAGCTCCTGGAAGGGCGAGAGAGAAGAAGAGCCATTCGCGGATGCCCCCAGCGCTAGAGATCAGTGGAACTCCAACTTCAGAGTCTCCAGAAGCAAGCTCCGAAATCCTTCGAGTCTCCTTGAAGCCTTCGGAGGTTTGGTGTCATATTCGAAAAGTAGGGATAAGGAGGGTCTGAACCAAAAGGCAGAGGGGCCCGAAGGCGCCCTAAGGATGCCTTCCCTTGAAGGCATCCTTGACTGGGGAAGCTCCTCCTCAGAGGCTGCTTCCCTGGAGGTAGGCAGGTTTCCTGCCAGGCTGGGGAAGCGGGCCTGAGGAGGGCCTGAACCACAAGGCTGAGGGGTCCCAAGGTGCCCTAAGGAAGCCTTCCCTTGAAGGCAGCCTTGAGTGGGGAAGATCCTCCTCAGAGGCTGCTTCCCTGGAGGTAGGCAGGTTTCCTACCAGGCTGGGGAAGCGGGCCTGAGGAGGGCCTGAACCACAAGGCTCAGGGGTCCCAAGGTGCCCTAAGGAAGCCTTCCCTTGAAGGCAGCCTTGACTGGGGAAGATCCTCCTCAGAGGCTGCTTCCCTGGAAGTAGGCAGGTTTCCTGCCAGGCTGGGGAAGCGGGCCTGAGGAGGGCCTGAACCACAAGGCTGAGGGGCCCCAAGCTGCCCTAAGGAAGCCTTCCCTTGAAGGCAGCCTTGAGTGGGGAAGATCTTCCTCAGAGGCTGCTTCCCTGGAGGTAGGCAGGTTTCCTGCCAGGCTGGGGAAGCGGGCCTGAGGAGGGCCTGAACCACAAGGCTGAGGGGTCCCAAGGTGCCCTAAGGAAGCCTTCCCTTGAAGGCAGCCTTGAGTGGGGAAGATCTTCCTCAGAGGCTGCTTACCTGGAGGTAGGCAGGTTTCCTGCCAGGCTAGGGAAGCGGGCCTGAGGAGGGCCTGAACCACAAGGCTGAGGGGCCCCAAGCTGCCCTAAGGAAGCCTTCCCTTGAAGGCAGCCTTGAGTGGGGAAGATCCTCCTCAGAGGCTGCTTCCCTGCAGGTAGGCAGGTTTCCTGCCAGGCTGGGGAAGTGGGCCTGAGGAGGGCCTGAACCACAAGGCTGAGGGGTCCCAAGGTGCCCTAAGGAAGCCTTCCCTTGAAGGCAGCCTTGAGTGGGGAAGATCTTCCTCAGAGGCTGCTTCCCTGGAAGTAGGCAGGTTTCCTGCCAGGCTGGGGAAGCGGGCCTGAGGAGGGCCTGAACCTCAAGGCTGAGGGGTCCCAAGGTGCCCTAAGGAAGCCTTCCCTTGAAGGCAGCCTTGACTGGGAAAGATCCTCTTCAGAGGCTGTTTTCCTGGAGGTAGGCAGGTTTCCTGCCAGGCTGGGGAAGCGGGCCTGAGGAGGGCCTGAACCACAAGGCTGAGGGGTCCCAAGGTGCCCTAAGGAAGCCATCCCTTGAAGGCAGCCTTGAGTGGGGAAGATCCTCCCCAGAGGCTGCTTCCCTGCAGGTAGGCAGGTTTCCTACCAGGCTGGGGAAGTGGGCCTGAGGAGGGCCTGAACCACAAGGCTGAGGGGTACCAAGGTGCCCTAAGGAAGCCTTCCCTTGAAGACAGCCTTGAGTGGGGAAGATCCTCTTCAGAGGCTGCTTCCCTGGAGGTAGGCAGGTTTCCTACCAGGCTGGGGAAGCGGGCCTGAGGAGGGCCTGAACCACAAGGCTGAGGGGTCCCAAGGTGCCCTAAGGAAGCCTTCCCTTGAAGGCAGCCTTGAGTGGGGAAGATCCTCCTCAGAGGCTGCTTCCCTGGAGGTAGGCAGGTTTCCTACCAGGCTGGGGAAGCGGGCCTGAGGAGGGCCTGAACCTCAAGGCTGAGGGGTCCCAAGGTGCCCTAAGGAAGCCATCCCTTGAAAGCAGCCTTGACTGGGAAAGATCCTCTTCAGAGGCTGTTTTCCTGGAGGTAGGCAGGTTTCCTGCCAGGCTGGGGAAGCGGGCCTGAGGAGGGCCTGAACCACAAGGCTGAGGGGTCCCAAGGAACCCTAAGGAAGCCATCCCTTGAAGGCAGCCTTGACTGGCAAAGATCCTCTTCAGAGGCTGTTTTCCTGGAGGTAGGCAGGTTTCCTGCCAGGCTGGGGAAGCGGGCCTGAGGAGGGCCTGAACCACAAGGCTGAGGGGTACCAAGGTGCCCTAAGGAAGCCTTCCCTTGAAGGCAGCCTTGAGTGGGGAAGATCCTCCTCAGAGGCTGCTTCCCTGGAGGTAGGCAGGTTTCCTGCCAGGCTGGGGAAGCGGGCCTGAGGAGGGCCTGAACCACAAGGCTGAAGGGTCCCAAGCTGCCCTAAGGAAGCCTTCCCTTGAAGGCAGCCTTGAGTGGGGAAGATCTTCCTCAGAGGCTGCTTCCCTGGAGGTAGGCAGGTTTCCTACCAGGCTGGGGAAGCGGGCCTGAGGAGGGCCTGAACCACAAGGCTGAGGGGTCCCAAGGTGCCCTAAGGAAGCCTTCCCTTGAAGGCAGCCTTGAGTGGGGAAGATCCTCCTCAGAGGCTGCTTCCCTGGAGGTAGGCAGGTTTCCTACCAGGCTGGGGAAGCGGGCCTGAGGAGGGCCTGAACCACAAGGCTGAGGGGTCCCAAGGTGCCCTAAGGAAGCCTTCCCTTGAAGGCAGCCTTGACTGGCAAAGATCCTCTTCAGAGGCTGTTTTCCTGGAGGTAGGCAGGTTTCCTGCCAGGCTGGGGAAGCGGGCCTGAGGAGGGCCTGAACCACAAGGCTGAGGGGTCCCAAGGTGCCCTAAGGAAGCCTTCCCTTGAAGGCAGCCTTGAGTGGGGAAGATCCTCCTCAGAGGCTGCTTCCCTGGAGGTAGGCAGGTTTCCTACCAGGCTGGGGAAGCGGGCCTGAGGAGGGCCTGAACCACAAGGCTGAGGGGTCCCAAGGTGCCCTAAGGAAGCCTTCCCTTGAAGGCAGCCTTGACTGGGAAAGATCCTCTTCAGAGGCTGTTTTCCTGGAGGTAGGCAGGTTTCCTGCCAGGCTGGGGAAGCGGGCCTGAGGAGGGCCTGAACCACAAGGCTGAGGGGTCCCAAGGTGCCCTAAGGAAGCCATCCCTTGAAGGCAGCCTTGAGTGGGGAAGATCCTCCCCAGAGGCTGCTTCCCTGCAGGTAGGCAGGTTTCCTACCAGGCTGGGGAAGCGGGCCTGAGGAGGGCCTGAACCACAAGGCTGAGGGGTACCAAGGTGCCCTAAGGAAGCCTTCCCTTGAAGACAGCCTTGAGTGGGGAAGATCCTCTTCAGAGGCTGCTTCCCTGGAGGTAGGCAGGTTTCCTACCAGGCTGGGGAAGCGGGCCTGAGGAGGGCCTGAACCACAAGGCTGAGGGGTTCCAAGGTGCCCTAAGGAAGCCTTCCCTTGAAGGCAGCCTTGAGTGGGGAAGATCCTCCTCAGAGGCTGCTTCCCTGGAGGTAGGCAGGTTTCCTACCAGGCTGGGGAAGCGGGCCTGAGGAGGGCCTGAACCTCAAGGCTGAGGGGTCCCAAGGTGCCCTAAGGAAGCCATCCCTTGAAAGCAGCCTTGACTGGGAAAGATCCTCTTCAGAGGCTGTTTTCCTGGAGGTAGGCAGGTTTCCTGCCAGGCTGGGGAAGCGGGCCTGAGGAGGGCCTGAACCACAAGGCTGAGGGGTCCCAAGGAACCCTAAGGAAGCCATCCCTTGAAGGCAGCCTTGACTGGCAAAGATCCTCTTCAGAGGCTGTTTTCCTGGAGGTAGGCAGGTTTCCTGCCAGGCTGGGGAAGCGGGCCTGAGGAGGGCCTGAACCACAAGGCTGAGGGGTACCAAGGTGCCCTAAGGAAGCCTTCCCTTGAAGGCAGCCTTGAGTGGGGAAGATCCTCCTCAGAGGCTGCTTCCCTGGAGGTAGGCAGGTTTCCTGCCAGGCTGGGGAAGCGGGCCTGAGGAGGGCCTGAACCACAAGGCTGAAGGGTCCCAAGCTGCCCTAAGGAAGCCTTCCCTTGAAGGCAGCCTTGAGTGGGGAAGATCTTCCTCAGAGGCTGCTTCCCTGGAGGTAGGCAGGTTTCCTACCAGGCTGGGGAAGCGGGCCTGAGGAGGGCCTGAACCACAAGGCTGAGGGGTCCCAAGGTGCCCTAAGGAAGCCTTCCCTTGAAGGCAGCCTTGAGTGGGGAAGATCCTCCTCAGAGGCTGCTTCCCTGGAGGTAGGCAGGTTTCCTACCAGGCTGGGGAAGCGGGCCTGAGGAGGGCCTGAACCACAAGGCTGAGGGGTCCCAAGGTGCCCTAAGGAAGCCTTCCCTTGAAGGCAGCCTTGACTGGCAAAGATCCTCTTCAGAGGCTGTTTTCCTGGAGGTAGGCAGGTTTCCTGCCAGGCTGGGGAAGCGGGCCTGAGGAGGGCCTGAACCACAAGGCTGAGGGGTCCCAAGGTGCCCTAAGGAAGCCTTCCCTTGAAGGAAGCCTTGAGTGGGGAAGATCCTCCTCAGAGGCTGCTTCCCTGGAGGTAGGCAGGTTTCCTACCAGGCTGGGGAAGCGGGCCTGAGGAGGGCCTGAACCACAAGGCTGAGGGGTCCCAAGGTGCCCTAAGGAAGCCTTCCCTTGAAGGCAGCCTTGAGTGGGGAAGATCCTCCTCAGAGGCTGCTTCCCTGGAGGTAGGCAGGTTTCCTGCCGGGTTAGGGAAGCGGGCCTGAGGAGGGCCTGAACCACAAGGCTCAGGGGTCCCAAGGTGCCATAAGGAAGCCTTCCCTTGAAGGCAGCCTTGAGTGGGGAAGATCCTCCTCAGAGGCTGCTTCCCTGGAGGTAGGCAGGTTTCCTGCCAGGCTGAGGAAGCGGGCCTGAGGAGGGCCTGAACCACAAGGCTGAGGGGTCCCAAGTTGCCCTAAGGAAGCCATCCCTTGAAGGCAGCCTTGAGTGGGGAAGATCCTCCTCAGAGGCTGCTTCCCTGGAGGTAGGCAGGTTTCCTGCCAGGCTGGGGAAGTGGGCCTGAGGAGGGCCTGAACCCACAAGGAAGAGGGGTCCCAAGGCGCCCTAAGGAAGCCTTCCCTTGAAGGCAGCCTTGAGTGGGGAAGATCCTCCTCAGAGGCTGCTTCCCTGGAGGTAGGCAGGTTTCCTGCCGGGTTAGGGAAGCGGCCTGAGGAGGGCCTGAACCACAAGGCTGAGGGGACCCAAAGTGCCCTAGGGGAACCGCCCCTTAGGAGCACCTTTGTCTGGGGAAGGACCTCCTCAGATTCTCCAATGACGTCATCAAGTGAGGAAATAAGAAAAGTAAGGAAAAATATGTTTTTTCTTCCTACGTAATGCGATGACGTCATTACAACCACTTTTAATAATAATAATAATAATAATAATAATAATAATAATAATAATAATAAGGCAAGTGAGGGAGAGAAAGAGTGTGAGTGAGCGTCAGTCTTGAGGGCACCAGTCTTGCAAGTGTCAGTCTAACAACCATCAGCCTTTGTAGCATCAGTCTAAAGAGTGTCAGATTAATGATCGTTAGTCTAAAGAGCGTCTGTCTTGGGAGTTGCAGTCTAGCAAGAGTCAGTCTTGCGATTGTCAGTCTAGCGAGCTTTAGTGAGTGTTAGTCTATTGATTATCAGACTTGCAGGGGTCAGTCTAACAAGCATCAATCTAATGAGCATCAGTCTTGCGAGCATCATTCTTGAGAGCATCAGTTTAACAAACCTTCCTGAGTGTCCTTGCATATGTCAGTCTAATGAGCATCATCATTGCATACCTCAGTCTAACGAGCATTAGTGAGCGTCATCATTGCAGATGGCAGTCTAACGAGCGTCAGTGAATGTTTTGCATTGTCAGTCTAATAAGCATCAGCGAGTTGTCAGTCTTGCTTGCATGTGTTAGTTAACAAGAGTTAGTCTTCCGAGCGTCAGTCTAACGAGCGTCACTCTTGCGGGCGTCAGTCTAACGATCATCAGTGAATGTCAGTCTTGCATGTGTCAGTCTAATGAGCATCAGTGAACGTCAGTCTTGCGAGTGTCAGTCTAACAAGCCTCACTGAGCATTAGTCTTGCATACGTCAGTCTAACTAGCGTTAGTGAGCATTATCATTGCAGAAGGCAGTCTAACGAGCATCAGTGAATGTCAGTCTTGCATGTGTCAGTCTAATGAGCATCAGTGAGCGTGAGTCTTGCGAGCGTCAGAGAGAGAGAGAGAGAAAGAGAGAGAGAGAGAGAGAGAGAGAGAGAGGTCATGGCAGGTAAATTATTATCGGCCTCTGTGATTCTTCTTCTTTTATCGGCTGATTTTCTCAAGAGGGACACAACTCTCTCTCTCTCTCTCTGACTATGGTGATAAAGTAGGAATGCTATATGCATATAAAGGACCTAATAATGAGACAATCACAAACAAGGAAGCAGTTAAAGACCTTGGTGTGATGTTGAATAGGAATATGTTATGCAATGATCAAATAGCAATTCTATTGGCAAAATGCAAAGCAAAAATGGGAATGTTGTTCCGGCACTTCAAAACTAGAAAAGCTGAACACATGATTATGCTTTATAAAACGTACGTACGTAGTCCACTTGAATATTGCAATATAATATGGTACCCACACTACCAAAAGGATATTGCACAAATAGAGAGTGTACAAAGGTCATTTACAGCTAGAATAGAAGAAGTTAAGGACCTTGACTACTGGGAAAGACTACAATTCTTAAATTTATATAGTCTTGAAAGGAGAAGAGAACGCTACATGGTAATTCAAGCATGGAAACAGATAGAAGGAATTACCGAAAACATCATGGAACTAAAATTATCAAAAAGAGCAAGCAGAGGTAGATTAATAGTGCCAAAAACTATACCAGGAAAATTAAGGAAAGCACACAGGACATTAATCCACCACGCACCAGCATCGATAATGCAGCGTCTATTCAATGCGCTACCAGCTCATCTGAGGAACATAACAGGAGTGAGCGTAGATGTGTTTAAGAATAAGCTCGACAAATATCTAAGATGCATCCCAGACCATCCAAGACTGGAAGATGCAAAATATACCGGAAGATGCGTTAGCAACTCTCTGGTAGACATCAAAGGTGCCTCACACTGAGGGACCTGGGGCAACCCGAACGAATTGTAAGGTCTGTAAGGTCTGTAAGGTCTCTCTCTCTCTCTCTCTCTCTCTCTCTCTCTCGTGTGTCTGTCTCCCTCCCTCTCCTTCTCCATCTGAGGGAAAAGGAGTCATGACTATCAATCAGATATTCCGGGGGAGGGGGTGACTGCCGTATACACCTTAATTTGAATATTATAATAATGATAATAATATAATGATTCAACGAAGGAAATTCGCATCAACCTCAACTATGAGACGATTATATAAAGTTCCCGCCTGATTCTCAGTCGAGTCGCTCGAGGCGGGTGTTGGGGATGGTGGGGGAGGAGGTGGTGGAGAGGGTTGCTGGAGTTTCGTCCTCCCCCAAAAACCGGTTTTTGGGGGAGCAGTTCCGTACACATACACACACACTCAATCTCTCTCTCTCTCTCTCTCTCTCTTTATTACAGGAAGGCTCTCAGACTTATCAAATGGACAGCAGCAACTGACGGCATACAATGGAGGGGGGGACAAGGCACCCCCCCCCGCCTTAAATGTCACAGGTGTGACCTGCTCTCCGAAGGATAAGAGTTAAATAACCTCCTGAAGAAGGATAAGAGCGAAATGACAGGACTCGGGGAGGACCCCCACCAGAAGCTGTAGCAGATTCGGCTGTTACCGCAGGGCACGAACCCCTCCCCCCTCGCCCAATAACTTTGAACACTGACAACTGTCTCTCTCTCTCTCTCTCTCCCACTCTGTATCCACCATCTTATGTATAAAACAGCGTCAACTTTGAGAGCAGAAGTGGAAGCTGATGTGTCTGGGAATCACCACCTGTGGTTTCCTCTGAAAACCAGCTGGAGAACAAAGGCGTCACGCTATTTCTTTCAGATGATGATGATGACATGACCTCCTGACTGAGGGCTGTGTTCAGTGTCAGTCGAGACTTCACCTGGAAAACCCCAAATAATCCCTTTGTCATTTGGCCACTTTTCATCAAATTCCAACCTCATAACATGGCGGGACCTTTCAACATGACATCGCAGAGATATATGTTTTTTATATCATAAATCATGGCATTTTTGTTTTATTTTTCTCGTTCCTGAGGGACGTTTTAGCAGTGAAGATGAAAGGTTCAAATCATCGAATGAAAGCCTTTTTAAAGAGGGTCCAGATTCGACATTCGAAATGAAGGTTGTTGGTAAACTGAATATGGTTTTATTTGTCTGGTTTCATTGGCTTGAGAGAGAGAGAGAGATGGTCTAAGTGTCCAGAGAGAGAGATGGTCTAAGTGTCCAGAGAGAGGAGAGAGAGAGAGAGAGAGAGAGATGGTCTAAGTGTCCAGAGAGAGAGAGAGAGAGAGAGAGAGAGATGGTCTAAGTGTCCAGAGAGAGAGATGGTCTAAGTGTCCAGAGAGAGAGAGAGAAAGAGAGAGATGGTCTAAGTGTCCAGAGAGAGAGATGGTCTAAGTGTCCAGAGAGAGAGATGGTCTAAGTGTCCAGAGAGAGAGAGAGAGAGAGAGATGGTCTAAGTGTCCAGAGAGAGAGAGAGAGAGAGAGAGAGAGAGAGAGAGAGAGATGGTCTAAGTGTCCAGAGAGAGAGATGGTCTAAGTGTCCAAAGAGAGAGATGGTCTAAGTGTCCAGAGAGAGAGAGAGAGAGATGGTCTAAGTGTCCAGAGAGAGAGAGAGAGAGAGAGAGAGAGAGATGGTCTAAGTGTCCAGAGAGAGAGAGAGAGAGAGAGAAAGATGGTCTAAGTGCCAGAGAGAGAGAGAGATGGTCTAAGTGTCCAGAGAGAGAGAGAGAGAGAGAGAGATGGTCTAAGTGTCCAGAGAGAGAGAGAGAGAGAGAGAGAGAGAGAGAGATGGTCTAAGTGTCCAGAGAGAGAGAGAGAGAGAGAGAGAGAGAGAGAGAGAGAGATGGTCTAAGTGTCCAGAGAGAGAGAGAGAGAGAGAGAGAGAGAGAGAGAGAGAGAGAAAGATGGTCTAAGTGTCCAGAGAGAGAGAGAGAGAGAGAGAGATGGTCTAAGTGTCCAGAGAGAGAGATGGTCTAAGTGTCCAGAGAGAGAGAGAGAGATGGTCTAAGTGTCCAGAGAGAGAGATGGTCTAAGTGTCCAGAGAGAGAGAGAGAGATGGTCTAAGTGTCCAGAGAGAGAGAGAGAGAGAGAGAGATGGTCTAAGTATCCAGAGAGAGAGAGAGATGGTCTAAGTGTCCAGAGAGAGAGATGGTCTAAGTGTCCAGAGAGAGAGATGGTCTAAGTGTCCAAAGAGAGAGAGAGAGATGGTCTAAGTGTCCAGAGAGAGAGAGAGAGAGATGGTCTAAGTGTCCAGAGAGAGAGAGAGAGAGAGAGAGAGAGATGGTCTAAGTGTCCAGAGAGAGAGAGAGAGATGGTCTAAGTGTCCAGAGAGAGAGATGGTCTAAGTGTCCAGAGAGAGAGATGGTCTAAGTGTCCAAAGAGAGAGAGAGAGAGAGAGAGAGAGAGAGATGGTCTAAGTGTCCAGAGAGAGAGATGGTCTAAGTGTCCAGAGAGAGAGAGAGAGATGGTCTAAGTGTCCAGAGAGAGAGAGAGAGAGAGAGAGAGAGATGGTCTAAGTGTCCAGAGAGAGAGAGAGAGATGGTCTAAGTGTCCAGAGAGAGAGATGGTCTAAGTGTCCAGAGAGAGAGAGAGAGAGATGGTCTAAGTGTCCAGAGAGAGAGAGAGAGAGAGATGGTCTAAGTGTCCAGAGAGAGAGAGAGAGAGAGAGAGAGAGATGGTCTAAGTGTCCAGAGAGAGAGAGAGAGAGAGAGATGGTCTAAGTGTCCAGAGAGAGAGAGAGAGAGAGAGAGATGGTCTAAGTGTCCAGAGAGAGAGAGAGAGAGAGAGAGAGATGGTCTAAGTGTCCAGAGAGAGAGAGAGAGAGATGGTCTAAGTGTCCAGAGAGAGAGAGAGAGAGAGAGAGAGATGGTCTAAGTGTCCAGAGAGAGAGAGAGAGAGAGAGATGGTCTAAGTGCCAGAGAGAGAGAGAGATGGTCTAAGTGTCCAGAGAGAGAGAGAGAGAGAGAGAGAGAGAGATGGTCTAAGTGTCCAGAGAGAGAGAGAGAGAGAGAGAGAGAGAGAGAGAGAGCGGTCAGTGTCTCAGTAGAAATGTAACGTAGAGGACGCCCACTGTGTTCGTGTGCAGGACTCCGACCCTGACTTCAAATTAGTACAAGTAGTCATTATCGCTCTGGTTGTAAGTGACGGAGAATTCAGTAACTTACGCTTTTGAATTTTGAATCATTCTTGAAGCCTTTTGCCGCCCAACCCTTTCCCCCCAACACAAACCAACACCTTCCCACACCCATGCACGCCCACACTCTGCAGAAAGAGGGCTTCCTTGTCTCCTTGTTATGAAGACCAGCCGATGGACGAAGGAGGACGAAGAATCACATCGGCCTAAAAGGCTTCCCCCCACAACCAGGACCTCCCGTCTTCTCTCACTGAGTGAGTGACACAATTATTTTGTTTATTATTAATAAGTTTGTCTTTTTACTTGGCCATCCTTCCAATTTCCTGTTGTCTATTCAACTTTATTATTATTATTATTATTATTATTATTATTATTATTATTATTATTATATTACAGTAACCAGCTCAACATGTCAAAGTGGTTTCCTTCTGGGACATTTGGAGAAGAGCCATCATGGTTCTATCACCTGCAAGTAAATGAACATAGGAACTGGGTTATGTATGGTCAAGCTACAGTGGAATCTCTCTCTCTCTCTCTCTCTCTCTCTCTCTCTCTCTCTCCAAATTCAAAGCTGGTTCTCCCTAAATGACGATAGCAATCGTACGTGTCCATCAGTCGAGAAACACGTTATGCGTCACTTCCATGGAAACTGAGGCTGGACTAGGATTCCCTTCCTCAAACAATCTTTAATTGAAAATGTGGATAAAGAATAACCCTAAGAACCACCTTTATTACGGTCGAGAATTGCTCCCAATTGAAAGAGTGTTTTCCCTGACGCAAGTCACAACTCACCTGCTTCTGGAGAGTCAATTTCTTTATCGATAATATTGTTACGCGCCATGAAGTGGGCCAGCTGCTCTGAGAAGCATTTTTCTGGGGGGCCGTTATACGGAATTATTAGTTGGAGACACGTGGTGCTGCGAGTGTCAGGCCAACCAGTGCTCTTGTTGTTATTGTTTTGTGAGTGGGGGAAGTCATTTCCGCGTTCCTTCAACTCTGTCGCTATGGGCGAGGATATTATCAGTCATCAAGCAACAGTATTGCTGCTCCATTGAGTTGAGACAACATAGAATCTATGGAAGTGTGTTTGTGGGCGGGGGGCCGTCCCCCCGGATAGTGTGGGGAAAAAAGCAAAAGGGGAAGAATATCTGTCTGGGCGTCGTGGCTTCTGTGGCAAAGGTCCAGCTTTTTTTGGAAGATGTTTCGCGGCGGTCAGATGATAGTGATACTGATGATGATAATGAGCCTCTTCTGATAATCTTGGTGATGATGGTGTTACTGAATGAGGAAGAAGCAGCAATGTCGTGACAGGGGAGGATCGAGAGGGAAGAATGACGTCCATGTTTTGACGAAGTGGCCATGAGGCGACTCCTGTCATCCTCGAGCGCACTACAATCGCAATTTTTTTTTATTAAAATTTCATTACAAATATTAATTAATTTTATACAAAGTTTTCATAACAATTATATCAACAATATAACATAATAAGAAAGATATTTGAAACGGAGTATATTTCATAATTTCAAATATTACAAATAACATTAATTTAATATGCACAAATTTTCATAAAAATTCAACAATATAACATAAATAGGAAAAATTCGGAATGGAAGTGCATTAATTTCATGAATTCAAATATTATTCACGTATTTACTTGTGAAATGTTTTTCAAGTTCATATACAATCGCAAATTCGGGCGTAGTCCTTCCAACATTGCCGGCCCCCTCCACCCCCTCCCACTGCTTGTGGATGACCCCGGCTGGGCAAGGGATTGACGCATCTCACTTTACTCTACCCGAATGAGAAGAGACGAGGCAGGAAGGAACTTCTCGCAGTCAGGTGAGAGAAACTACCTTTGTTTTTTCCCACGAGTCATTTTTGTTGCCTTAACATTCTTTAATGAATATTCTTTATATATACATGAATCACCTGCTTCTTCATTCATCATTATTCGCAGTTTTGTCAGGATTCGTATTATCATTCTCTCTTTTTATTCATGTTGGTAAACTGTGAGTGACAGTATTAATTTGGGGGAATTATTGTCGTCGTTGTTCATCCATAATTATTCTCAGGTTTTGTAGAATTGTGACCAACATATAGACACCATTACATCTTTACTCTTGTTTATTGATGAAGTTTTTTTTTATCAAATACAAATGATTATGGGGGGTGGGGGTTTTGGGCAAAGCTTTTTATCAATCGCAAGTCAATTGTCAAGTCACGTAACAAATAGTTTTGGGGGAATTCATGCCATAAAGACGAGACAAAAGGCATCAGAGAGCATAATGGGGGAGGTGGAGAAAGTGACGGACATTCCCTGATCATTGCACAAATATGTCGGAACGTAGCGACCTTTCCCTTTTGCTACATAAGCAGACTTGACATAATAATAATAATAATAATAATAATAATAATAATAATAATAATAATAATAATAATAATAATAATAGATTAATGGAAATAAATATTGGCGGTTAAAACCGACCTCAGACACAAAGTCAGCAGGTGTCACCTGCGTTCGAATCCTTCCACACCATTCAAATACTTTCGAGAAAATGATCAATGATTTCTGGTAATTTCATCCACGAATTCGAAATCAAAAGTAATTTCGTAATTTATAATTAAAAATATTGAAAACTTTTATTTAAATCAAATTTGGATGTGAAACAACTTCGTCAAATATATATATATATATATATATATATATATATATATATATATATATATATATATATATATATTCAGTAATTTTATTCTCGTTTGTCAAAGGTTTCGGAGACGCTTTGTATATGCTGTGCTACTGACGTAGGCCTACTTCAGAATTCTCTCTCTCTCTCTCTCTCTCTCCCTCTCTCTCTCTTTGGTATTTTCCGTTTTCCAACATGCGACTGATGATTTCAGAGATAGAGAGAAAGGAGAGAAAGAAATCCCTCATGAAATCATTTAGGCTAAAGGGACAAAAAGTTAGCGCATAGAGACATTAGAGGAGTCATAAAGGCGTAACCCAACAGACCCTGAAGATCAGAAGGCGGTCTTATTAACCGAAGGAATAAGGGCGAGAATAGCATGAGGCCATTAGACATATTGGTCTTTATTACGTGGTCGAGAATCTTGACGGTCTAACTCAGTCAGCTGACTGTGGCTACTTTTCGACTTTTCGTACTTAATATCTCGTTGATTTCCGGTGTCAGACTTTGTAAATATACTTTACAAGAAAGAGGATTGAATCAGGATTACAACGATATATATTTTAATAAGTGAAATCGAATCTACACCAATTTGTTAAGGCGTAAACCTCACTAACTTTTTATTTTGTTTTTCCTGCCCCCAGAGGCTGAGTAACACTCCTCTTTGAATCATTCATCAGTTAATGAATTATTCATTGAACTATTCACAAATTAATGAATTATTCACTATTCTCTCGGCACACTCGTTCAAATAGAAAGATAATGATGGCGATTTCAGGCTTCGACACTGAACCTATACAGTAGGTAGGTCTAGGTCCAGGTTTGCAAAGCGTCTGGTAACTAATGTGCCTTGGCAACTCTCCTTATGCCCTGTAGTTGTGTATCGCTTACAGTATGCCCTGTGGGTAATGATTTAGATGATAGCAAAGCTATTAACCATCGTGAATTGCTTTAAATACGCTGTTTTTGTCTAAATAATACGAAACTGTGAGGCTCGGGCTGGTGGTGGGGCACCAGTCATGGATTTGGCAGGCAATCTCTACCCAGGAGGGAGCATAAACAGGGGTAGTTTCAGCTCCTATGGGCACATATCCCTTTTCTCTGTCCGGTATAACAATTTCGTTTAGTTCCTCCACTGACAATGAATGATGTTCCGAAGGGAGTGTGGTTCCATTGTGAGAATATTCATTCATTGGTCAAAGGCGTCTGTCTGTCTCCCTCCTCATTACCATTAGAGACAAGAAAAGCCAAAGTTCTCTAGAGGTGTGGCTTGGGTGACGTTTCCCTCCCTTCGGGTGCTTCACGTTAGGCCCACAATTGCTCAGGGTCGACATTTTTTCTGTTTTGAGTTGAAATCTTTCAAATTTCGACCTGGTTTTCTATTAATCTGTGAGGCGATTCATTCCGTTTTGCTGTATTGCATTTTATTATGCTGTATTTTATAGGTATTTTGTTCTGTTGTAATCATCCTCCTGCCCACGTGGCAGTCTGCATAGAAAACGGCCAACTTCCCAGACTGGTTGTGTACATCGAAAGTTATGTAAAAATGCGTAAATACATTTTAAAACATATCATTTCAGTACAGTAAGACTACACCCTAAAGTAAATATAAACTGGCAAATTACCCACAATGTACTACAACAGATAAACAAAAAAAAAAAAAAAACTACTAGATATTAAATGCACGTAGGGAAACCTAGGCCGACGTGGCTTCTCGACGTGCGATGGCCCTTTTTGTACCCACTCGAACTGCATAACTTGGTTTACCTGTTATTTCAGTAAAATAATACGGCCTACAATGTTTTTTCGAGGTTTACAGTTCGACTCGAAATCAGAAGACCGGTGTATTTGAATGGCAGTTTTATCTACAGGTGTGTTTCTCAGCTCTAGTTATGTTTCTGGCAACCTCTGCTGATTTCCTTTGAAGAGGCTTTTGAACCACCCAGTCACTCGTGGCTGTTCAAAATGTATCTGGTGCCTCCTGGCTGTCAGTTTCTGTCAGTTCCTGTCTGTTGAAATGGAAGCAGTGACGAGAGAGAGAGAGAGAGAGAGAGAGCCACAGCCACAGTAGCTTTTCAGAGACTTATTTACCTCAGGGTCGTCGGCAGTCTTTTGGATGTTGTGAATGACTTCAGCAATCTTTTTTGGGAGTTTATTCCAAGTGTTGGAGTTGACGAGGTGCCTAGATAATACTTTCAATTCCTGTACGAATATTATTTATTTGGTCATGCTGAATGATGATAGAAATCCTTCCTCTCGATACGCGTCCTTGTTCTTGGCTCTGAACTGATTGAATGCACGCGGCTGTAAACACAATTGCAACTGTTTGTTTGCCTTGATACTGGTCGTGCATATCACTCGAATCCTGCTTGAGACGGTCTTTCTGTCTGGGTGCTGCTGCTTATCAGCTGTGATGGTCCGGTTACTACCGAATCATTGTGAGGAGGGGTGGGGGGTTGGGGGGAGGAGGACTGTTGTCAAGAGGACATTCTCAGGTTCTTTGTGAGGGGATGGTGGAGCATAGTCATTCAGACCTTGAGTCACAGTCTGTTCTTGCAGGTGCCATTATTTATGACGTGAGCTCTGCCCTGCTGTGCAAGACTGCTCCTCCTCTTTGGTCTTGTTCTGTGGTGTAATTTAATCTGAAGTTTTATTAGGAACTGGAGGATTCTCCGATAGTTTTTTTTTGCTTTAGTTTGCTCTAAGTACACCAAATCACACGTACATTTGAACGGTAGCCATCTGTGAAATCATTCTTGCATCGTTCCTGGCTGATTGCTTGCGCAAGAAAAGGTTGTTCCAGGTCGGATCCTGGTTGATATTTGGGTGACCTTCAGTGCAAGATCTTGCAGTTGGAAACCTCCCTCTCGTGACTGACTGGACAATGTCAGTCAGGTGATCGTGGACTGGTATTTGTGGAGGCCTCCCTCAAAGGTCTCTTGGTATTAAATAGCATTTGCTGGTTTCCCTTTTTCTTCTTCTTCCATCATCGTCAGTTTTGCTTGCATCTTCACTTGCATCGTCATTCCGAATTGTCTTCAGTGATGGAGGATTCTAGTTCACGCCATTTCACTTGAAGGACGGTGGGACATTTATTATAGTTCATGCCGTTCCTTATGTACAGTGTTCTTCATTTTTTACTGCAACAAATAAAGAATCGGAATTATCATCGAGATAGAGAGCACGTAGCACCATGATGGAGGGGTGGGAGGGGGCAGAGTCCCAAAGCTCTACCTGTCACTAAAGGCACTCCCCTCTTCCCCCACCGGCTCGCTCTCTTCCTCGTACACACACACACACACACACACACACACACAGACGGGTTTGAGGAAATGATTCACTGTCATCCAGCAGAGAGAGAGAGAGAGAGAGAGAGAGAGAGAGAGAGAGAGGAGAGAGAGAGAGAGAGAGAGAGAGAGAGAGAGGTTGATTATGCATTCAGTAGAATCTGGCAACATGGCTCAAAAGTTATCAGAGTGCATTAAGTGCGAAATCAGTCTTTTTCTTCATGAGGTCTGTCTTCCCAAAACTGACAGTGGCTCCGTCTGTACTGGAGCCGCAGCCTCCGTTCTTCTGGCTGTGGACAGAAGTGCCACTGTAAATTGACAGAAAGGAGGACCACTTGTGGGATACTGAAAAGTGACAGTGTGTGTGTTTTCCCCCCAGGGAAATAGGGACGGTCCAGATAGCAGCAGAAGCAGAAGCAGAAGCAGCAGAATGCAAAGACGCCTCTTGGCTCTTTCTATCTCTGTCTGTCTGTCTGTCTGTGTTGATGAAATATGACCGTTAATAACCTCTTTGTTTTTGACATGTTCAGTCAACAGTGGATGGAAGGAAGCCATTTTATGGTGCTGCAGAGAGGTAGTACCGTCAGTGCACCTCATGCGGTGCACTGTAGGCACAACTGTAGGTTCTGTTCCCCTAGCTGCTGCTACAGCCCCTTTCATTCCTTTTACTGTACCTCCTTTCACATTCTCTTTCTTCCATCTTCCTATCAGGTGGTTCGTAGTGGTTCTTCTTCTTCTTCTTCTTCTTCTTCTTCTTCTTCTTCTTCTTCTGCAGCTGCTTTGAGGTTCTTTTTCTCCTGTTACGCTTTTTGGACCTTTTTCCTCTCATTTTCCGTCTCAGCGCTGAATGACCTCAGGTCCCAGCGCTTGGCCTCTGGCCTTCATGCTATATTTTAGTACATTCTGTTCTGTTCGAAACAGCCACTATTCAGAACGAAACCGTTTTTCTAACGCCTGCACAGACAGACAGACAGACAGACAGACAGACAGGTTAGTGGTCAGAAAGCCCAAGTATCAGTCTTACTGCAAAGACAAGGCATCACAGATTATTATTATTATTATTATTATTAATATTATTATTATTATTATTATGTAAATATTGTACAATTGACAGTTCATAGCATGTCGTCATGCTGGCCCTTGCAGTAAACACGAGAGAGAGAGAGAGAGAGAGAGAGAGAGAGAGAGAGAGAGAGAGAGAGGCGGAGGGAGAAACCGACGGAGGCGGCGACGGGATGCCGGTCTTTCCCCTGACTTCAACAAAAGCGCTCTGCCCTCAAAGGGAGGAGGACGCCTTTTTGGGCATCTTCCTCCCACCCTGTAGTAGTACCTGACAGCCCCCGATTTCTTCTCTCCTGGACACGATTGGCCCTGCCACTTCTCCTTAGGCCTATCAGCCAATCGGTGCCAGGTAAGGTGACGCTATACCCCAACGAACTTTCGGGGGTCTCTCTCTCTCTCTCTCTCTCTGTAATAAGGTCGATCTTGTTCATACGATTCATACCTGTTGCTAACGATTTTATTTTGTAGAGTCAGTCGAAGCGTGGTCAGTTCGGTTCTAAATCTCGGCAACGCAAAAGTATTTGAAGGATTATTTCGTGGGCAGGGTGGCATTTAGGGCCTAGGGGTGCACCCCAAGGAATTAGGATGGTAGCAGTGAGCCCAGCCAAGTGGTAGATAACCACTGAGGAAAATGAAATATTCATCGTCAAAGAAAAATCGGAAAACCAGAAAATCTATGGAGATTTGATACCATATTTAACTTACTTCATCCAACGGGCCTCATTCATCTCAAGTCATTCAAAATACATACACGCGCGACGCTCGAATGTCATAGTCGGGAAGGGGGAGGGGAAGGCTTCCGGTAACCCTCCCCCTCCCTCATCTCTACAGTGCGTGGTAGAGAGAGTGTGCTTCCAGCCCCACCACTGATAAGCCCCGCCCACCGCATACCAGACCCCCGTGCTCCCGACGGCCGCGAGGGGAGGAACCTAGGGGTGACCCCCTAGACTCCCCCCACCCAACAGTGCGACGAGCCGACACTCAGCTTGGTCCGTTGCTATGGGAGGGAGGGTGGTTGCTAGGGTAGTGACAGCGAGTCATGCGGACAGACGTCATTGCTGGCTCTCGCCCACCTGACTGTCATGTGTGTGAGAGAGTTCGCAGGCGGGCTCCTCACCGCGTTTGCAGACTCGATACGATATTGTACTTATTAGATATAATCATAATAATACATAAATTGTATAGAAATTAATTTAACTGCGTCGGTACTGTTTGAATGGACATGTATGCGTACGCAAGCCCGTATTTAAAAACGCAGTCCCGCACACACCCATGTGTGCCCATTGCAAGATTACGTTACTAAGTCTTGTTGAGGCATAATTTTATTGTGGCTGTCGCTGTCACCGTCATTGTCTGCAAAGATGGGGCCGGGTAAATCGTCTTGGATGTATCTAGAAAGTCGTCGCCACCAGAGGTGCGTTCCATAGTCTTCGTCGTCCAAAGAAATGAAACTGTCTGTCGTGAGTTCTTCGTCCTGGTCAGCGAGCTTCTGCCAAACCCTGTCTGCAAGTCGCTGGTGACGGTAGTTGATCGCTTCAGTGCGATACCTTAGAGACTAAATGACGGTGAAGGAATGAATCCATAAGAGAGAGAGAGAGAGAGAGAGAGCGCGGGGGGGAGGAGAGAGAGAGAGAGAGAGAGCAAACAAAGAGGGAGGGAAAGGAAGATCTTGAAGAATTCGGATGTGGAAGAAAAGAGAAGCAAGTGAAACCTCCCGCCTGACTATACTACAAACATAGGTCTATTCTCTCACTCTCTTTCTCCTTCCCATAACTCCCTCTTTCTCTCTCCCTTCCTTTCCCTCTCTCCCTCCCGTGCTCTTTCTCCCTTCCAGTCTCTCTCTCTCTCTCTCTCTCTCTCTCTCTCTCTCTCTCTCTCTCTCTCTCTCTCTCTCTCTCATGAAAACGTCGATTCATGCTTAGCGTCGGTATCAGAGAATTGTCATCTTTATGTCCACGGACCATAAGGTTGGGAATTGCGAATCTCACTCCAAGCTTTTCACTTTGATTCCATTATTTCTCTCTCTCTCTCTCTCTCTCTCTCTCTCTCTCTCTCTCTCTCTCTCTCTCTCTCTCATAATTCTCTGTTGTCTACAAGAAAGTGGTTTTCCTACAGTATTTTTGTGATAAATTTTGAGAACAAATAGGTTTGTCAAATTGGCAAATGGTCTCTTGTCCTTTTTTGTAAATATAACCGAGTGACAAAACCAATTTGGATATACAAATCAGTTTAAACTAAATATAGCTAATTTATATATGTCGGCAATTTGATGTTTATACCCTGTAAGTCGCCTTTTACCACACAGCAGTAGGGATTAGCGGATTCTCTCTCTCTCTCTCCTCAACAGTGACACCTTCTGCAGACCCTCTGAATCCCCTGATAACTCCCACGGGGGGAGATTAGAACCCAGTGGCCTGCTTGGGCGCCGCAACAGTGCTCACATAGACCTATCACTTTCATCAGATTGTAAAATATATTTACCGTGTATATATATATATATATATATATATATATATATATATATATATATATATATATATATATATATATATATATATATATATATATATGCTTGGTCTCCAATGGCTTAATTTGCAAAGCGTGTCCAATGAACGACGAGTCAGTTAATCAGTTAGTGAAATGTTCATTCTCAGGTGATAGGTCCAGGTTTTTGTCCCAAGATTCAGGTCTTACCTAATTTAAATCTACTCCTTTTATTCTTGATCTTTCCACATCCTCCCACCCACCCATCAGCGACCCTCAGCAGTCTACTAACGAGTTTGATACATGAGAAACAAGCGGGTATTTTTGTTTTTACAGACTGAGATGGCCTTATGCCAACACGGCTTCTTAGCCTTTCCCATACACATCATTTAAGGACATGAACGTCAAAATCCTTTTGAAATTAGAAGATAATTTATATTCTAATCATCAACAATTATAAAAAAATTAACGACTTTGACCGTTTACTCAGGTGTTGCTATTATTATTATTATTATTATTATTATTATTATTATTATTATTGACACTATTTCAGTCTGCTTTTTTTCCTGTGAAATCCTTCGACATTTCATTTCATTACTTTCATTGTTTAGAGGTTTACGGAGAGAGAGAGAGAGAGAGAGAGAGGTCTGTCTCGTCTAGTGTCCAGAGAAAGCGGTTAGTGAAAATGCTATGCACATGACAACTGCGTTCGTACGTAAGACTTCGATCCTGACTTCAACTTCATTGAAGTAGTGATCCTTGCACTCGTTGCAAGTGCAAGTCGTGGAGAATAAAGTCAACTGCACTAAACTGAAGTCCGAACGACGACACTAAACTAAGTGTTGCCTTTTGTCATGATTTGTAGACTACAGCTGAGGTCGAAGTCAGAGCCTTTTAAGCATTGGGAGCAGGCGAGCCGGAGACGTTATGGGAGGATGATGAGATTTGAATTTTGAATCCTTCCTGGTGCCTGCATACACACCCCACCCCCTCCTACAACACGCCCCCCCCCCCAAAAAAAAAAACACCTTCCCTACACCTACACTCACACACATGTACACACACACTTGTACACGTGAAACATTTTCAATTTAAAACTGATACAATAATAAAGAAAAATAAGTTACTTTAGAAATATTATAATCTCTGTTTTTAATTATTAATGAAGGTTATTATTTTTTGTTATTTGTGGAGTCATTCAATTTCGTCATGATATCAAGGTCAGGTATTCTCTCTCTCTCTCTCTCTCTCTCTCTCTCTCTCTCTCTCTCTCTCTCTCTCTCTCTCTCTCTAGGAGAGCTGTTCATCAGTTCAGTGGTCTGGTTAAACTAATGTATACTTAACTTCTCTCTTTCTCTCTCTCTCTTTCTCTTTCTCTTCTCTCTCTCTCTCTCTCTCTCTCTCTCTCTCTCTCTCTCTCTCTCTCTCTCTCTTACCTATAGCCACACCCATATCCACACCCCTGCCCACACCTCACCCCACACCCATAAGCACACCTCCAAACATCCATATCCACACACCCATACCCACACCCCACATCCATATCCAAACTCCCACATCCATACCCATACCCCATATCAATATCCACACTCCCAGACCTCACCCCACACCCATATCCACACCCACACACCTCACCCCACACCCATATCCACACCCCACAACTATAACCACACCTCACACCACACCCATATCCACACCCAACACCCATAACCACACTTCATACCACACGCATACCCACACCCATATCCACACCCCACACCCATACCCACACCTCACCCCACATCCATACCCACACCTCACCCCACACCCATGTCCACACCCCACACCCATACCTCACCCCCACACCCTATCCACACCTCACACCACACCCATGTCCACACCCCACACCCATACCCACACCTCACCCCATACCCATATCCACACCCCACATCCATACCCACACCTCACCACACACCCATATCCACACTCCACACCCATACCCACACCTCACCACACACCCATATCCACACCACCGCACTTCATCCACATCACATCCCTACCCACACCGCCACACCCATACCACACCCCACATACATAGCCACACTCCCACACCTCACCCCATACCCATAACTGACTCATTAGACTTCTGCTCACAAGACTGACGCTCGCTAGAATGACACTCGTTAGACTGACACTCGGTAGACCGACACTTGCAAGACTGACGCTGGTTAGACTGTCACCTGTTAGAGTGGCAGTAATTAGACTGACGCTCGTTAGACTAACGCTTGCAATGCTGACACTTGCAATACTGACTCTCACTAGATTGATGCTCATTAGGCTGACGCTTGCAAGACTGACTCATTAGACTGATGCTCACTAACGCTTGTTAGACTGATGCTCGCAAAACTGACGCTTGTTACACTAACTCTCATTAGACTGAAGCTTGTAAGACTGATGCTTGTTAGACTGACACATGTGAAACTGACCTTATTAGACTGACACATGCAAGACTGCCACACATTAGACTGATGCTCATTAGACTGATGCATGCAAAACTGATGCTCACTGACTCTTGTTAGACTGATGATTATTAGACTGACACTTGTAGACTGATGCTCGTTAGACTGACATATGAAAGACTGACACTTGTTAGACTGACGTAAGTTAGACTAACGTCGTTGATACTCACTAACACTCACTCACACTTCTCTCTCTCTCCCTCAGTTGCCTTATTATTATTATTATTATTATTATTATTATTAAAAGTGGCTGTAATGACGTCATCGTTATCACGTGAGAAGAAAAATCCTATTTTTCCTCACTTTTCTTTTTCTTCACTTAATGACGTCATCAGAGGATCTGAGGAGGTCCTTCCCCTGACAAAAGTATCCTAAAGGGATGGTTTCCCTGGGGCGCCTTGGGTCCCCCCCACCCTTGTGGCTCAGGCTCGCTTCCCCAGCCTTGCAGGAGACCTTCCTTCCTCCAGGGAAGCAGCCTCTAAGGAGGACCTTCCACTTACAAAGCTGCCCTTAAGGGAAGGTTTCCCTAGGGCGCTTGGGGCCACTCAGATTTGTGGTTGAGGCCCTCCCCAGGCCCGCTTCCCCAGCCTGGCAGGAAACCTGCCTACCTCCAGGGAAGCAGCCTCTGAGGAGGATCTTCCCCAGGCAAGGGTGCCTTCAAGGGAAGGCTTCCCTAGGGCACCTTGGGGCCCCTCAGCCTTGTGGTTCAGGCCCTCCCCAGGCCCGCTTCCCCAGCCGGGCAGGAAACCTGCCTACCTCCAGGGAAGCAGCCTCTGAGGAGGATCTTCCCCAGGCAAAGCTGCCTTCAAGGGAAGGCTTCCCTAGGGCACCTTGAGGCCCCTCTGCCTTGTGGTTCAGGCCCTCCCCAGGCCCGCTTCCCCAGCCGGGCAGGAAACCTGCCTACCTCCAGGGAAGCAGCCTCTGAGGAGGATCTTCCCCAGGCAAGGGTGCCTTCAAGGGAAGGCTTCCCTAGGGCACCTTGGGGCCCCTCAGCCTTGTGGTTCAGGCCCTCCCCAGGCCCGCTTCCCCAGCCGGGCAGGAAACCTGCCTACCTCCAGGGAAGCAGCCTCTGAGAAGGATCTTCCCCAGGCAAAGCTGCCTTCAAGGGAAGGCTTCCCTAGGGCGCCTTGGGGCCCCTCTGCCTTGTGGTTCAGGCCCTCCCCAGGCCTGCTTCCCCAGCCTGGCAGGAAACCTGCCTACCTCCAGGGAAGCAGCCTCTGAGGAGGATCTTCCCCAGGCAAGGGTGCCTTCAAGGGAAGGCTTCCCTAGGGCACCTTGGGGCCCCTCAGCCTTGTGGTTCAGGCCCTCCCCAGGCCCGCTTCCCCAGCCTGGCAGGAAACCTGCCTACCTCCAGGGAAGCAGCCTCTGAGAAGGATCTTCCCCAGGCAAAGCTGCCTTCAAGGGAAGGCTTCCCTAGGGCGCCTTGGGGCCCCTCTGCCTTGTGGTTCAGGCCCTCCCCAGGCCCGCTTCCCCAGCCGGGCAGGAAACCTGCCTACCTCCAGGGAAGCAGCCTCTGAGGAGGATCTTCCCCAGGCAAGGGTGCCTTCAAGGGAAGGCTTCCCTAGGGCACCTTGAGGCCCCTCAGCCTTGTGGTTCAGGCCCTCCCCAGGCCCGCTTCCCCAGCCGGGCAGGAAACCTGCCTACCTCCAGGGAAGCAGCCTCTGAGAAGGATCTTCCCCAGGCAAAGCTGCCTTCAAGGGAAGGCTTCCCTAGGGCACCTTGGGGCCCCTCAGCCTTGTGGTTCAGGCCCTCCCCAGGCCCGCTTCCCCAGCCTGGCAGGAAACCTGCCTACCTCCAAGGAAGCAGCCTCTGAGGAGGATCTTCCCCAGGCAAAGCTGCCTTCAAGGGAAGGCTTCCCTAGGGCACCTTGGGGCCCCTCAGCCTTGTGGTTCAGGCCCTCCCCAGGCCCGCTTCCCCAGCCTGGCAGGAAACCTGCCTACCTCCAAGGAAGCAGCCTCTGAGAAGGATCTTCCCCAGGCAAAGCTGCCTTCAAGGGAAGGCTTTGCTAGGGCGCCTTGGGGCCACTCAGCCTTGTGGTTCAGGCCCTCCCCAGGCCCGCTTCCCCAGCCGGGCAGGAAACCTGCCTACCTCCAGGGAAGCAGCCTCTGAGGAGGATCTTCCCCAGGCAAAGCTGCCTTCAAGGGAAGGCTTCCCTAGGGCGCCTTGGGGCCACTCAGCCTTGTGGTTCAGGCCCTCCCCAGGCCCTCTTCCCCAACCTGGCAGGAAACCTGCCTACCTCCAGGGAAGCAGCCTCTGAGGAGGATCTTCCCCAAGCAAAGCTGCCTTCAAGGGAAGGCTTCCCTAGGGCGCCTTGGGGCCACTCAGCCTTGTGGTTCAGGCCCTCCCCAGGCCTGCTTCCCCAACCTGGCAGGAAACCTGCCTACCTCCAGGGAAGCAGCCTCTGAGGAGGATCTTCCCCAGGCAAAGCTGCCTTCAAGGGAAGGCTTCCCTAGGGCGCCTTGGGACCACACAGCCTCGTGGTTCAGGCCCTCCCCAGGCCCGCTTCCCCAGCCTGGCAGGAAACCTGCCTACCTCCAGGGAAGCAGCCTCTGAGAAGGATCTTCCCCAGGCAAAGCTGCCTTCAAGGGAAGGCTTCCCTAGGGCGCCTTGGGGCCACTCAGCCTTGTGGTTCAGGCCCTCCCCAGGCCTGCTTCCCCAACCTGGCGGGAAACCTGCCTACCTCCAGGGAAGCAGCCTCTGAGGAGGATCTTCCCCAGGCAAAGCTGCCTTCAAGGGAAGGCTTCCCTAGGGCGCCTTGGGACCACACAGCCTTGTGGTTCAGGCCCTCCCCAGGCCCGCTTCCCCAGCCTGGCAGGAAACCTGCCTACCTCCAGGGAAGCAGCCTCTGAGAAGGATCTTCCCCAGGCAAAGCTGCCTTCAAGGGAAGGCTTCCCAAGGGCGCCTTGGGCCACTCAGCCTTGTGGTTCAGGCCCTCCCCAGGCCCGCTTCCCCAACCTGGCAGGAAACCTGCCTACCTCCAGGGAAGCAACCTCTGAGGAGGATCTTCCCCAGGCAAAGCTGCCTTCAAGGGAAGGCTTCCCTAGGGCGCCTTGGCGCCACTCAGCCTTGTGGTTCAGGCCCTCCCCAGGCCCGCTTCCCCAGCCTGGCAGGAAACCTGCCTACCTCCAGAGAAGCAGCCTCTGAGGAGGATCTTCCCCAGGCAAGGGTGCCTTCAAGGGAAGGCTTCCCTAGGGCGCCTTGGGTCCTCTCACCCTTGTGGTTCAGGCCCTCCTCAGGCCCGTTTCCCCAGCCTGGCAGGAAACCTGCCTACCTCCAGGGAAGCAGCCTCTGAGGAGGATCTTCCCCAGTCAAGGATGCCTTCAAGGGAAGGCATCCTTAGGGCGCCTTCGGGCCCCTCTGCCTTGTGGTTCAGGCCTTCCTTAACCATACTTTTCGAAAATGACATCAAAGCTCCAAAGGCTTCAGGGCGACTCGAAGGATTTATGAGCGTGCTTCTGGAGACTCTGAAGTTGGAGTTCCACTGAGCTCTAGCGCTGGGGGCATGCGCGAATGGCCCTTCTTCTCCCTCGCCCTTCCAAGATCTGGAGACCGAAGGATTCCGAAACACTCTCAGGGAAGACTCAGCAGATTTTAGACCATTTCAGTGTCGCCTCAACCAATCCTTTGCTTTCCTCTCCTGACACACAGAGTTGCTTGCGTAGAGCGCTTCCTGGAAGTGGTCCTCATTATCAGATGTATGCAATTGTTCACTGTCATCATTTGGTAACTCTTTCCATTTCTTTTACTCAACTTCTCGAATAAATACAATCCTGTTTCTGAAGACGATTAGAAGGATCTTGGATCTTGTCCCTGGAGACCGCAGTTGGTACTTCACAGGGCTGCAGCGTTAGGCACACGCGCGACGAATGGCGCCTCTCCCGCTCCTCCAGGGACTGAAGACGGACGTATTCCACGATGGCGAAAAGTCCTCTGGGGTCCTATGAGGTTTCACCGATCTGTTGATCTAAATGGTAATTCTGGCAATACGAATCTCCTCTCTCTCTGCTTTCTTCTCGTGAAAGTTCTCGAAAATCTCCATTCCAGGGTCCTCCTCTCCTCCTGATTCCTGTCCGTGCTTATCTCGAGTGCAGACCTTAGTTCCAAATGTGACAGTATTAAAAACATTTCTGCTTTATAAATCGCCGAAGGCTGCAACGTCGACTCCATTCTGCTCCTCCGCCATGTAGTCCATATTTGCATGAGCATAAAATTGTTCTCTGAATTCATCTGTAAAATCTTCGCCTTTTTTTTTTAACAGATTTTGTTTTTGGAAACTTTGAAATTTACATTTTTCTGGGCCATAGCAGCATTGGGCGCATGCGCCAATGATTTCTCTATTTTGTCCTTCCAGAAGCTGGAAAATTTTTGAAACTTTAAAGTCAAATATAATCAAATTTTCATTTATTGTAGAACGAAACCAAACAACTGTTTTAACGACATTTTCGTAAATCATTTTTGCCCCAGGTTGAATAAATTTAAAAAACAAAGCACATGATTGTATATTATCAAGAGGAAGGAATAATTATAAGATATCGATAAATATGAAATATTACTTCTTTCAAATGAACTCCTCCAAATTCTTTGGAAGCTTCAATTTCAAGTCAACGGACCCTTTAGTGGGCTTCTTGTTCCATATGAATAGGGTTCTTCATCTTCTGAATAATAATAATAATAATAATAATAATAATAATAATAATAATAATAATAATAATAATAATAATAATAATAATAAAGATTTACGGGATTTCATTGACCGTTTCTGTATTGTCTGTGGCCCTACTTTTCCCCCAAATTCTGTTGTCCAGAGGTTCAACACTTGAATTGTCTTTCCACTTTCAATTTTTCTCCTTTCTTCAACTCCATTTCCTTCTCAGCTTTCCTTTGCCTTGTTGATTATTATTATTATTATTATTATTATTATTATTATTATTATTATTATTATTATTATTATTATTATTCACATGTGTTTGTCCTTATTTTTCCATGATATCATTTAACATATAGATTCACGGACACCAATAATGTTTCTTGCTGTTCAATAAAAAGTCTGAGATAGATAATAGATAGATAGAATATGTAATGAGTATTTCACGAATGGGTGACTCTCTCTCTCTCTCTCTCTCTCTCTCTCTCTCTCTCTCTCTCTCTCTCTCTCTCTCTCTCTCTCTCTTCAGCTTACCAAAATTAATCACCTGAAGGATCAGCAAGAAGGAGCCTCTGAATCTTGTACAGCACTGCCCGAGGGACGGTGGCAAACGTTCAAATATAACTTTCTTTTCATTTCCCCTCTTTACATTCTGCATCAATAGACGTTACATCAGCACAAATATCTTTCCACAGACTTCCACATACCTCTTAGAACACTTGGCAAGTGAAGTCATCATAACTCTGTTCTATAATGATGTCATTCTTTTTATTACCTACTGAAGAACAATCTGCATCAGGGAACATGACCCCGCCTCTCTCTCTCTCTCTCTCTCTCTCTCTCTCTCTCTCTCTCTGTGGTCCTCAGTTCACATATGAATATCCCATTAATATAGTATAATTTTACCATGTTCTTTTGATGTTTATTGATGTTCATGATAATATCCCTCTGAGAATGTATTCAAGAAGTGAAATGATTGCAGGTCGCTTCCACATCCCTATTTTGTAGGTTAATGAAATGAGTACAAATATAGCAGTTGCTTATAGTCTTGATTCAGTTTCATATATAGGAAACTAAACTGTATAGGTCATGTGATTATAGGGAGATAATAATGTGTTCAAAGGCTGAATATTTCGTTTCATTTTCATTCCTCTAATCTCAAGAAGCGACCAATGGGAAACTTCTTCCTTTCATTATATCTAGAAATTGTATCAAAATAATGAATGAAATCGGATTCCAGTTTCGTCTTCAACTCTCCGTATACTCTGAGGCGGCCACGTGGTCACCATGCGGTCCTTCCTCCCCCGAAAAAAGTGAAGGAATTTTGACTATAAGCAAGTTATTATCGCCATCTATTGGCCACTGAAGAAAATCAGAGCAAATATACCAACTGCATCTTCCAAGATGGGCGTGAAAGTGAGCTAGGTTATCTTTATGACAAGCTTTCCCTTATTATTCAAGATGTTAATTGCTTTGAGATAACAAAATACAACATCAACTGGGAATAAATAATTCATAAAAATGAAAAATTACCCTAAAGCATGACCCATAGCGAAAATGGGGTGGCAGATCATAGACGACATGAAGAAGAAGATCCAGGCATACCAATGTGGTAAGATTCAACACCGCATTTCAGACAGGGACACTGCAGTTCTGAGCATAAAATAATAGAATAAAAAGCTATTTATTTCAAATTCACGTTTCTGAACCTACTACAAACTACTTTAGATAATAAACTGTCTTTAATTCATCAACATTAAAGGCTGTATAGATTGGCAGTTCCGACAACCCTTCTGTTGCTGTTCTTACACATAAAGGTCTCGCCATGTTTGAACAGTTGCATGCAGGAAACAAGTTAATTTTTTTTTTATTTTGAGGCGAAGCCTACGAAAATGAACATATACATAAAATGAACAACTTACCATTATTTCGTACTCAATATCTTCAAGATTAACAAACCATATTGTTAGTGTTGAAGACATAATATAATCCTAATATTTGTCATGGACAGATTCAATACAGATTCTTCCTCAACTCATCTGTTGAAACTGATGGATATTTGCGTCATAATTTTACGATAGCAGAACATCTGAAAGGTATTAGGTAATGCACAAGGAAGGAAGAAAGGATTATTGTGGTAACAGAAACATAAATTGTCACATAGAGGTTGAAGTTTGTATATGATGACAGAAACACAAGTTGGAGTAATAAGTCTATTTGAAGGAAATTGCACCAAAATTAAAACATCTTCAACTTGAAAATAACTCTAACTCATCATTAATTTCATTCTGAAAGTACTCATTGATATTACTGGCCGCAAACTTTCACTATTCTCCATAATTACTGAAACTTACCCTTCATTAATTTTACAATATTTAAAGGATTAAGGCATAACTGCTTTGATAATGGGAGCCTAATGGCATAAGTCAGCCATATTCTACAACTGCAATGTTATGTATATTCGTCACTGGGGGCCAATAAGCTACCTTTTGTCCAGTTCGAAAGCAAGATCAGTCTGACTTATGAACAAATCCTCAGGCTGTAGCTTTGCTTTCTGACGAATCTTGGTCCGATTGCAACATTGCCGTATTGCAAGAAAATTGCGATATATTGCAATTTCGAGGCATATTAATGATCCAGTCTGAAGGAAAAGTGGGTTTGTTCGACGAAAAATTCATTATTCTATATCCTTGCCATTCTTGCGAATTTTGCCTGGCTTTGAACATTGCCGCATTGCAAGGCCATTGCAATATATAGGGATTTCTGTTGCATATTCGTAATTAGAAGGTCCATATACTGCGTTTTATTAAGCCTGAAGCAAAAGTTTCTTTGCCAAGAGAAAAGGTCCCGAGGCCTTGGCATTTTGGCGAATTTTCCCTTGCTGGAAACATTCCTTGTTGCAAGGAAACTGCAATATATTGCAACTTCCCATGTATAGGCGAACATTAGTCTGCATTTTATTCCAAAAATGAATAGTTGCTTTGCTCCAACAAAACATCATGACGAGGTTGCTACTTAGCATTTTCTATTGCTTGCAACATTGCCATATTGCAAGGATATTGAAACATTGCAAACCTCTATGTATATTCGTCATCAGAATAACACTCATATGTATTTTATCCAGTTTGAAGGAAAAGTCGTTGTGGCCCCTAAAAATGGCCAGAGGCTCCAGTCTTGGTATTTTGATGAATTTCGCCGGACCTCCTTCCTGCAACATTGCAATAATGCAAGAAAGTTGCAATTATACTATACTTCCGACTGCATTTTCGTCATAATAGACCAATTTCTTTCCCTTTCTTTGATTTGAAGCAAAACCTGGTTCCTTTCCAAAAAAACATCCTATTTGCCTTGCTATTTTGTTTGTCACGGGTTTGCCTGCAACCTTGATGCATTGCAAGCAAACTGCAATGTATTATGATTTCGAATGCATATTTGTCGTCATCAGAGCCTCAGTAGACTGCCTTTTATTCAGTTCAAAGTTTTAAAAGTTGGTCTGGACCTTCTGCAAATCCAATAGACAGCATTTTATCCAATTTCAAATGAAAGCTGTTTTGCCCCAGAGCAAAATCCTAGAGGTATTTCCTTCATATATTGACGAGTATTCCCTTGTTTTCAACACTGTCCTATTGCAAGAAAACTGCAAAATATTGCATCTTCCTACAAATCGGTCACTAGAAGCCCAATGACCAACATTTTACCCAGTTGGAAGGAAAGATTGCTCCGCTATTTTCGATGAATCTTGCATTCATTGCAATATCACCGTATTGACCCTGTTATTATTATTATCATGTTGCACACTGCACCTTCGTCTGGGACACTGCAATGACTGTGGACATTTATTGTCCTTTATAATATCAGCTTTCTGAGAAAGTGGTTCTGAAATAAAATGATTGCATGACCTGTCCATGACTTTCTTTTGCAATTGAATGATTCGGGTCTAAATGTAGTATTTGCCCAATAGTCTTGACTTAGTTTCACATAAATGAAACTAAACCGTAATAGTCATGTGACTATAGGAAGTTATCATGTGTTCCAAGGCTATATTACGTTTCAGTTTGAGTTCAGTTTTAGCCTCCTGACTAAACCGACGACAGTTGGGAATTTTCCACTAATTATGCTATGAAATAGTCTCATAATGATCAATTAATGAAATCGTACTTTAATTATGTCTTCAACTCTCCGTATACTCTAAGGCGGCCACGTGGTCACCATGCGGTCCTCTCTCCACCGACCAAATTAGCGGATTTTTTACTATAAGCAAGTCGTGATCGCCACCTATTGGCCACTGAAGAAAATCAGCGCAAGTGGACCACTGCATTTTCGCAGATGGGTGAGGAAACCAGTTAGATTATTCTTATTCCCCTCTTTTTCTCATAATCTAAAATGGTGATTCAAGTGGGATATCTAAATTCACCTTCAGCTAGAAATGAATATTTCAGGTAAAGGAAAAATGACCCAAAATTCGACTTAAGGAAAGACGATAAAAACCAACTTGCCTGCAGTCCTCCCCCAGAGCGAAAATGCCACCGTTCGTCATAGGCGATATGAAGATCCAGGCAGACCAACAAAATGAAATGCAACACTGTATTTTGGACAAGAACACTGCAGCAGCAGCAGCAGTTCTGAGCATAAAATGATCGAATCGAAGGTGATTTAATGGAATTCGGGTGTCTTAAACTTCCTACAGACTACGCGAAATACCAAATTTCCTTTAATTCATCTGTTCTAAATGCTAAATGTAGGTTGGCAGTTCTGACAGTCCAAGCATACCAACAAAAAGAAATTCAACATTTCGTATTTTGGACGAGAATGCTGTAGTTCTGAGCGTAAAATAATGTCATTACGGTTTATTTATAACATATTCAGGTTTCTGACTTACCTGGAGTTCACTTGAAACAATAAAGTATCTTTAATTCATCAACTACAAAAGCATGATATAGATTGGCAGTTCCGACAACCCTCCCTCCCTGCAGTTCCTGTTCATGGAGGTCAAAGCCTCCTGCCAAATGTCTACGGGAAACGGTTGCACGCTTTCTTTTTATTGTTAGATTTCAGAGGGAAATGATACGAAAATAAACGTAAACATGACGTGGTTTTGTTTACATACATAATATCCTCCAAGAATAACAGACCGGATTGTTAACATGTCAAATCTTTTCCTTCTATTCATTGAAAAGGACGGACATAAATTCAGATACTTCCTCCTCAACTTCAGAGCTGAAAATGCGCAGGATTATACACATGTTGTTATGTCAGTCATTTTCGATTCAATTTTTGCTTGCATGCTTCTTCATGCATTCGTCCTAAAGACGATGATCATTGTTGACTGAATATACATTTTATAGTAGAATTATTGCAAAAAATATTAAACATTCTGTTACCATGAATTACAGTCATGGTTTGGTTACAGTATTATGTTTCTACACTGGCAAACACGATACTCATGTTGTCTTAGTTTCATGACATATACAGAGTATATACGAGTATATATATATATATATATATATATATATATATATATATATATATATATATATATATATATATATATATATATATATATATATATATATATGGACATGTCATAGGAACTAATCGTCCGCCATAGTTTTCTGAAGGGCGTCGTGTGCAGGTAGCGGGGGGGGGGGGGAGGCGGCTGTTCTTCATCAAAAAGCTAGACCCTTTTTTCTTTATTTTAATCTTAAATGATAATTTTTTTTTATCGGAGCAGTTAGAGGAGTGGACCATTCCTCGACGATCTGTGAATTTCCTTATCTGATTGAGAGTTAGAATGACCGTCGTTAATGAAGAAGCAGACTTGGGCGGCCGTGTCGAGTTGTTCTTTATCTGTGGAGTGCCAGGAAGAGCAGTGTGAAAGAGAGAAGGAAGAGCCCTTTCAACAGAAGCAGTCAGGGCACTGAGCTTACATCTTGCAGGGCACTCACCCACCCACTCACTCCGACCCTGAAGGCAGAGAGAGAGAGAGAGAGAGAGAGAGAGAGAGAGAGAGAGAGAGAGAGAGAGAGAGAGAGAGAGGCCCACCAATCAGTTCCTTTCGTGTGCACTTCCGTCTCCAAATGAGCTCTATTTTGCGAGACGAGGATGTCGAGGAAAGGAGGAAGTTTGCTGCTCATGCATAAGACAGGTGCTTCCTCTCAAGAAAAAACTGCAGCGTCATATTTCAGTATATCTCCCGACTGCCGTTGAGACTTCGCTCTGCTGAACTGCAGTGAAGCGTGATCGGCCATAATGTACTTTCCTGTGCTTTTATGTTTTCCTTTATTTTTATCTTCTTAAAGTTAAAGCATTACTGAATGTGTCTATTCCCTTCCTCTGACGAAATGAATGTGAGACAAGTACTACCTGACCTTTCCACTATAGAGGAAGGAATTTCTGAAGAGAGCTAAGCATACCTTAGTTTAACCAGACCACTGAGGAGCTGATTAACAGCTCTCCTAGAGAGAGAGGGCTGGCCCGAGGGATTAGATTTATTTTACGTGGCTAAGAACCAATTGGTTACCTAGCAGCGGGACCTACAGCTTATTGTGGAATCTGAACCACATTATAGCGAGAAAATAAATTCCTCTAATTCTTCATTGGCCGGCCGGAGATTCGAACTCGTGCCTAGCAGAGTGCTAGCCGAGAACGGTACCGACCAGTCCAACGAAGAACTAGGAATTTCTGAAAAACAGAGAAACTTTATTATAAGTCAAGTTGTGTGGATGCATCCGTTATTTAGAATAATAATAATAATAATAATAATAATAATAATAATAATAATAATAATAACAATAATAATAATAGTGAGAAAAGTGATGAACTCCTAAGGTGGCAGGATGCAACCCGGAATCCCACACTATAAAAAACACCCAGCCAAATAGGATGACTGTGACAAAAGAAAAACACATAATAATAATAATAATAATAATAATAATAATAATAATAATAATAATAATAATAATAATAATAACAATAATAATAATTTGGCAGAAGACCCTCACTCAGACTTTTCTCATTAAATACAGCCGCTTCCTTTGCGGCGTTTACTTCAAAATGAGTCTTCAAAGTCTTATGACCTCAGTCTCTGGGGGATTGGTCTTGCAAGTGTCTGTCCGTCATCTAGGTCTGTCGTTCTCTCGGACAGAGACACAGCCAGGTTCAAGTTCGTCTCTACACTTCATTTGCACAGAGTATAAACAGGCACAAAAAATACGGGTGACTGTTCCAGCTTTATTCCATTAATGATGAGATCATTTCATAAGTTCCAGCGAAGGTGCAATGCATTACTACCCTAGTCCTGTTCTCCTTGCATTTCAATACATTTTTATCTGTTTATTAATGCTGCCTGAGTGGAACCTGTTTAGACGGCCTTCTATTATCACGGGCGATTGCAAAAAGGCAGCTCAGAATTAATGCAAAGTTGTCAAAATGAGCACGATGACTGACGTGAACCTCTGGACTCGGAACGATAAAGAGAAACCGGATTGAAATGTCCATTAGGGGACTCCACAGAGGCTCTCGGCAGGCCGTCAGGTGGCGAGTGACGTCACGTGCTTCCCGATGGTGAGTAGCCACACCCTGGACCATTTGTCGGTGCTGGCTCTGAACTCGGGGCTTCATGTCCTGTATCTCCTGGAGGAGGCTTCAGTCAGATGGTGCCCTTTGCTCATAAACTTAGGGCCTCATGCCGTAGTATCTCCTGGAGAAGGCTTCAGTCAGCTGGCGGCCTTTGCTCAGTCGAATTGTTGAGGTCATCGCGTCTCAGGGACTGTGTCTAGTCGGTGTTCGTAGCATCATTGGCAGGAAGTTTGTCTCCTGCTTGAGTTCAGGGATGGTTTCATTATTATTATTATTATTATTATTATTATTATTATTATTATTATTATTATTATTATAAACAACTCTTCTAAGAGCTGAATAGCCTTCAATAACTCGACCAAGGAAGGCATCCCAGTAGGTAAAGCCCAATGGGGCATTGCCTCCCTCAGGAAATACCCCAAGCAAGAAGCCCCGAGGGAGTTCCCTGCCTGGGGGAAAATCAGCTCAGACCAACTTACCTATCACAGACGCTGATGACCCCTGACAGCATATGACGTCACTCACGACCCTCCGGCCACCTGACCTCAGACAGACTTTTCCTGAACCCTTATCTTCTTCATGTTCTGCTGACCTTCTTTGTTCTTCTTACCCCACACTCAGGGTAGACGCCGTCTTTTCCTATTCATGAGGTTCTTATTTATCATTTTCATTGACATATTTACTTTTTATTATCTTTGTTTTTATTATTTTAGTTTCATATTGCTTCGAAATATCTCATTTTTTCACGAAACTTTCCCTTTATCTTATTCGTTATTTTTCTGTATTATCACTGATCTTGCTCTTCCCTTAAACTCTGCTTTATTCTTTTCCTTGATTCAGTCATCTGTTACTTTCATCATCTCCTTAGGTTTAGTATTTGAATTGTTTTTCCATTACTATCCACTTTCCTTTCAGCTTTATTTCTTTATCAACTTTTCTTTCGGGTTTTGTTTGAATGACCGACCGAAAGTGTCCAACCACCAGTCTCACTGCCACTTCCCCCTTTAACTGAAATGTGGGGATCCTTTCCCGTAGAGTTTCATCAATGTTCTCGTTTAAGACTTCTCTGTCTCTCCCGTCGAGCATTTATTGTCTCATATCTCCCACGTCTTCTCGTCTGCGGGGTTTAAACTTCACATAGGAGCCGCTCAAGGAGCAATTTTCCGTGCTGGCATAAGGCCACTGTAATCTCCAGAATTCTCCATAACGTTAGAAGCATCCTTCTAATTTGGTTCTGACCCAACAAAAGCAATTCAAGCCATCCTTACAATGTCTTTTGGTGAACCGTTGACCAGTGACAGTCCTCTGCCTGTGACGGAATGAAAAAGAAATTTACTTAAAATTTTTTTCAGTAGTTTATAGAACAAGTGCCTTTCAGCATAAGACAATCATTCAAAAGAGAAGTGATAAGACATAATAATAATAAATAAAAATAAATAATAATAATAATAATAATAATAATAATAATAATAATAATAATAATAATATCATTCACTGATGTGGCAATGCCATGCGACACCAGAGTAGATGTGAAAGAAAGAGAGAAAACTGATTAAAGGATCAAGACCTGAAAACCGAAATAAGAAGGATAATATGGAACATGCCCGTGGAAATTGTACCCATAATCAAAGGAGCACTGGGCACGATGCCCACATCCCTGAAAAGGAAGCTGGAAAAACTAGATGCCGAAGTAGCTCTCTCTCTCTCTCTCTCTCTCTCTCTCTCTCTCTCTCTCTCTCTCTCTCTCTCTCTCTCTCTCTTTAATGGTATGCATTTTGATGGAGCAATGAGCACTGACGTCTCTCTCTCACTCTCTCTCTCGGTGACAAGGAAGCCGATGCTGTGACGCCAGTTTTAGTAATCATAAATCAACCAAACGCTCCCTCTCATATATATATATATACTGTATATATATATATATATATATATATATATATATATATATATATATATATATATAAATATATATATATATATATATATATATATATATATATATATATGTGTATATACAGTATATATATATATATATATCTATATATATATATATATGTATATACAGTATATATATATATATATATATATATATATATATATATATATATATATATATATATATATATATATATATATATATATATATATATATATATATATATATAAGGTGGCAGCAGCAGCAGGAGGATGTGAGCAACAGGAGAGGTGGGTCAGCCAACCTGACCTCGCCCATACCCCAAGTTCCCCGTAGGAAGGTAGTGCCGTCAGTGCACCTCACGGGTGCACTGTAGGCATTGCTAAAGGTTCTTTGCAGCGTCCCTGCCGAGGCCCCTAGTTGCAACCCCTTTCATTCCTTTTACTGTACCTCCTTTCATATTCTCTTTCTTCCATCTTGCTTTCCTGAACCCTCTTTCTCCTAACAATTATTCCATAGTGCTTCTTCTTCTTCAAGTGCTGTGTTGCCCCTTTGGGGCGCTGCTTCTTCTTCCACATCAATAGGGTCCTTCATCTACTGAATAATAATAATAATAATAATAATAATAATAATAATAATAATAATAATAATACTTAAAAATGAAAATTGATGATATATACATTCGGAGTGTGGTGATCAATTTCGAGGTCAAATAACTGGCAGAGTTTTAATCGCATTGGCCCATGACCCCTATAGGAGGTATTGCCGTCAGTGCAATTCATGTGGTGCACTGTAGGCATTACTAAAAAGTGTCTGCAGCTTCCCTTCGGCCCATAGCCTTTTACTTTACCTCCATTCAACCTTCCTTTCTTCAATCTCGCTGTTCAACCTCTCAAACTGTTACTTGGCTGCAACTGTGAGGTTTTCTCCCATTTCCACATTTCGATCCCTTTATTTCATCTCCTTTAGTTTCTGGACCTATTCATCTATCCCGCTGTCCAACCGCTCCAACTCCCTCCCTCCTTTCACTATCTTGAGCGCTGAATGGCCGGAAGTGCCCCCCGCCCCCCCAACAAGTACTTGGCTTTGTAGCTGAATATTTCATAATGAATGAAATCAAATCATATTTGTTGGTGGACATTCGCTGAAATCGAATAATATTGTGTCTCATGATAACTAATTTAATGTAAGTCGAGTCCATCACCATTCTTCTTATTTAGATTTTTCAGAGATCATATCACTAAATAAAATGAATACATAAATATATATAGGTGTGTGTGTGTGCATGTATAACTACCATGTATGTATATATATATATATATATATATATATATATATATATATATATATATATATATATATATATATATATATATATCTATTTATTTATATAAACATTTGTCTATATATAATATATATACATATATATATATATATATATATATATATATATATATATAATTACAACCTCTGGTTGGTTGGAGAGCTGCTTGAACAGCCAATCACCCCAACCAGCTGCAATGATATCGGTTGTGAATATTTACATAGAACAAAATTAAGTTCAGGAGCACAAGAACTATTATTAAAACACTATATTAACATAACCTTGAAACATTAAGTTAATCAAATCACTGACAACGCTTTATATTTTCACAGGGATCTCAGAAGCAAGAGCCCGTGCTGTACAAGACCAGATGAATCTCGCAATAGCATCCTAAAAAATGCCTCAGTCTCAGGAAATCTGGTTGATTCACTTCCAGATCAGCGCAAAAAACCTGATTTTCGGCTCCATTCAAGTAAGTGGTCCATTTTTTTTATAAGTTTCTCTCGTCATAAATCAGGTCTGTCTTCTTTCCTGACCTAAGGAACTGCTCCACCTCACTCGCTAAGCAATTAGGAAACCTTTTTTTACAAAGTCTAAACGTTTCATGTTGTCAGTGGTTTGTTTCCTCTCTCTCTCTCTCTCTCTCTCTCTCTCTCTCTCTCTCTCTCTCTACATATATATATATATATATATATATATATATATATATATATATATATATATATATATATATATATATATATATATATATATATATATATATATATGTATGCATGTATGTATGTAGGTATGTATGTAGGTATGTATGTATGTATGTATGTATGTATGTATATATATATATATATATATATATATATATATATATATATATATATATATATATATATATATATAAAATATATATATACATATATTTCTGACTCACATCAGCATCGGACCCAGGTCTTTCAATTGAAAGACGAGACCGCTGCCAACCAAGCCACATGGCGGTCTCATCTTGCAATTGAAAGACCTGGGTTCGATCCTGACGTGAGTCAGAAATTTGTCTTCTGTTCCACAGGTAATTGTGTATTGATTCTTTCTATATACATACAGTATATAAATATTTATATATACATATTTATATGTATATATATAAATATACATATATACACACACACATTTATCTACGCAAAATTTATTTTGTCTCAGCACATTGTCAAAGATACACACTTAAAGCCCATAAATCATTCAGACCTTAACCGTTCTGTTTATATTGAAATTTCCCTCGATGCTGCTGCTTCTTTCATTGATGCTTCTTCTTACTCTGTGCAGACGCTTAGGCAAAATCATAAATACCATCTTAGTCGTCATCTACATCACTGTCCAGGTTTTCACAGTCATGTCACCCATCCAGACCTTTACCTGGAACTGGACCTTTGCCTGGACTGAATAAGACTTCCCACTTGTGGCGAGGTCCAGTATTTTCCCAGCTGACTTCTTGTCCGAAGATGCTCTACCGGCATGGTGAGTTTCTCTCTCTCTCTCTCTCTCTCTCTCTCTCTCTCTCTCTCTCTCTCTCTCTCTGCTTGTCTTTCTGTCTATCTGTTTGCTTGGTACAGGTAGGGGGTTTGTTTACCTTTGAAGTATGTTTGTCCGCATAATTTGGGGAATATCCTTCTTACTTAACAGAAACCAGGAATGTTAACTAAATCGTTGTTTTTTCAATTCCCCTTATGGGTAGAAGTAAGACTGAAATGGAAGTTTGCTGTTATCATAAATATTTTATTAATCCAACAAGATACTCTCGTAGATGATTGTATGGGCAGAGTTATAGACAACAGTCAAATATATATATATATATATATATATATATATATATATATATATATATATATATATATATATATATATATATATATATATATATATATATTCAATTTCAGTAACCAGGTGAATAGATATAAATCATACGTAGTTATTCATACATACAATTATGAATGCAGGGGGAGAAATAACTCAGTGAATGAAACGCTATTGACCCTGGGTACATTTTTTAAAAACCTCACTTCAGGACCAATGAAATAAATCAGTTATCAAATTCGACATTTGTCCACCCCAGACAAATATATTTATTTCCTCAACACCAGAAACTGACAGCCTCTCCAATCGACATTCAATATGTATCGTACCTTTCCATAAACAAGTAGGCTATAATTCAATTGATACATTGCCTCAGGTAATTATATGCATCTCCTCAATGGACCTTTCTACGAACAAGTATAATCCAATTGATACATTACCTTATTTACTTTATTTATTTATTTATGCATCTCCTCAATGGTTACTTAAGGTCATTTTTACAGTTTATTGTATACTGAGATCGTATTAATAGGTGGAGCAGCTGAAGGAGAAGCCCTCAGCAAAGAAGTGAAGAAAGCATTCACTATATTGTATTATAGTATATACATAGATAGGCCGAAGTGCATTTGGGGAGGGGGAGGAAGGGGAGGCCTCTGTGGAGGCGGGGGCGGCGGCGGCCGGGTGGGCGGTTGTGGCTTCCTTAAGTTTGACTTGCTGGCCTGGACCACGCACTTGTCCCCCCCCCCCTCCTCTCATACGCGGATATACAACACCCCCAACATTTAATTCGAGAGAGAGAGGGGAATGTGGGGGGGGGAGGAAGTGGGTAGGAGGGGGATTCTCAGTGTATATCGATTAGTGGGGGTCTCTATTTAGGAAAGATTATTGTGACTTTTTTCTGTGACTTTTCTCCTGTGACTTTTTTCCTGTGACTTTCCCGTGACTTTTCTCCTGTGACTTTTTTTTCGTGACTTTTTTTCTGTGACTTTCTTCTGTGACTTTTCTCCTGTCATTTTTTTCTGTGACTTTCTCCTGTGACTTTTCTCCTGTGACTTTTTCCCTTGAGTTTTCTCCTGTGACTTTTTTCCTGTGACTTTTTCCCGTGACTTTTCTCCTGTGAATTTTTTCCTGTGACTTTTTCCCGTTACTTTTCTCCTGTGACTTTTTTCCTGCGACTTTTTCCCGTGACTTTTCTCCTGTGACTTTTTTCCTGTGACTTTTTTCCCGTGACTTTTCTCCTGTGACTTTTTTCCTGTGACTTTTTCTCGTGATTTTTCTCATGTGGCTTTTTTCCGTGACTTTTTTCTGTTACTTTCTCCTGTGACTTTTTTCCTGTGACTTTTTTCCTGTGACTTTTTCCCGTGACTTTTCTCCTGTGACTTTTTTCCTGTGACTTTTTCCCTGTGACTTTTCTCCTGTGACTTTTTCCCATGACTTTTCTCCTGTGACTTTTTCCCTGTGACTTTTTCCCTGTGACTTTTTTCCTGTGACTTTTTTCCTGTGACTTTTCCCGTGACTTTTCTCCTGTGACTTTTTCTGTGACTTTTTTCTGTGACTTTCTCCTGTGACTTTTTTCCTGTGACTTTCTCCTGTGACTTTTTTCCTGTGACTTTCTCCTGTGACGTTTCTCCTGTGACTTTTTTCCTGTGACTTTTTCACGTGACTTTTCTCCTGTGACTTTTTTCCTGTGACTTTTTCCCGTGACTTTCTCCTGTGACGTTTCTCCTGTGACTTTTTTCCTGTGACTTTTTCCTATGACTTTTCTCCTGTGACTTTTTTCCTGTGACTTTTTCCCGTGACTTTTCTCCTGTGACTTTTTTCTGTGACTTTTTCCCGTGACTTTTCTCCTGTGACTTTTTCTGTGACTTTCTCCTGTGACTTTTTTCCTGTGACTTTTCCTGTGACTTTTCTCCTGTGACTTTTCCTGTGACTTTTCTCCTGTGACTTTTTTTCCGTGACTTTTTTCTGTGACTTTCTCCTGTGACTTTTTTTCCTGTGACTTTTTCCCGTGACTTTTCTCCCGTGCCTTTTCTCCTGTGACTTTTTTGCCGTGACTTTTTCAGTGACTTTTCTCCTGTGACTTTCTGTTTTAACAAATACGCAACCATATAGAACAGGCCACCACCAGGCCGTGGCTAAAGTTTCACAGGCCGCGGCTCATACAGTGTGCAATAATAATCAAGGCCACCGAAAACAGATCTATCTTTCGGTGGTCTCGGTATAAAGCTGTATGAGCCGAGGCCGGTGAAACTTTAACCGCAGCCTGGTGGTGGCCTGTCCTATATGGTTGCCAGAAGCACGATTATGGCTAACTTCAACCTTTATCTGTACAAAAATATAAAGTTGTTTTAATGTCTTCAATAAAGAGAGAGAGAGAGAGAGAGATGAGGGCGAGACAGACAGAGAGAGCGAGAGAGAGAGAGAGAGAGAGAGAGAGAGGGAGAATGATGGTGAGAAAGAGAGAGAGAGAGCACGCATGTGTACGTGCGTCTTCTGTGTGTACGTAAGCAACCACGTACGTGCGCGCGCGCGCGCGCACAGATGTGTACGTGTGACTGATTGTCTCATTTTGTTCTCTTTTGAAAATGAATGACGTCCATTTTCTCTCTCTCTCTCTCTCTCTCTGTCTCTCTGTCTGTCTGTCTGTCTGTCTGTCTGTCTCTCTCTCTCTCTCTCTCTCTCTCTCTCTCTCTCTCTCTCTCTCTCTCTCTCTATATATATATATATATATATATATATATATATATATATATATATATATATATATATATTATATAGGAAATTCCTGATGAATTTTTATGGAATATTACAAAAATGAATTTTCTCTTTTAAATGACAAATTAATGAGTCAATCCTTCTATGAAATGAAAGCTTTTTTTTGTCGGTGGTTATGTCCATTTATCCAAGTAGAATAAATTCATCGTCTTATCATTGTGGGACGCTCTGTCATGTTTAAAGAGAGAGAGAGAGAGAGAGAGAGAGAGAGAGAGAGAGAGAGAGAGAGAGAGAGAGAGAGAGAGACCTACGTTATGTCTTGGTCAGTTTCCAGAAATATTCAAGTGTTATTATATTAACACTGCGTAATTTGCTTGTAATGACGTCAGTGTTATGCAATTCGTTAATTTATTGTATTTGGATGTTCACTCTATTCAGTAGGCTTTCTTAGTCGTTTGCCTACATGAAAAGCACCTTAGGCCTATCATAATATAATTTCCTTTCTTTTGCTATTCTTTTTTTTTAATTGCCTTGCCTGGAATAATGTTTTTCTGACGTGATGTGAAAGCCCTACCTATCTATAGTACATCTGTACGCCATAGGCCTTTTATCATCTTCATTTTGCGGGAAGCCTTTTTACTGAGTGTGGATTAAGTTCATGTGTAGCTATTACTCTGGATCTTGCTCTCCTCATCCAAGTTCAGGCAGCGCACACACACTGAATGACATGTTTGGGTGGTCATTTCCGCCGTTAGGCCTCAAGTTC